>JASCZW010006430.1:0-96090 GCA_034211315.2 Aedes japonicus | reverse complement strand
CGATAATCAATATTGTTATTAACAATGCATAGCTTTTTGTGTAAGTGAGTGGGGTGCCAATTAATCGTGGCTGGCGTGAGGTAAATGGGTCACATCATCGTTTGGAAAGGGCTAGGCAGGTAACTTATTTCAGTAAATGAATGCTGCTCATAGCTAAAGCTGTCATCAAGTCCTCGGTTCCTGTAGTCCCTTTCAGGAACTAAGCCACAGATGGGTGATCACAGCTTGCTGGGCAAGTAGAAGTAGAGGGTCAGGCCATAGCTGCACATAATGAGGGTCCTGATTATCTGTGGAGAAATCTGAGTAGCTACTCCCATTCTGGTTTACGATACTGACATTAGGCAGAAGTCAATCAGTATTACAGCAGGTGTGCCACAAGATTCCATTCTCGGTCCAACGCTTTGCAACGGGTTGTACAATAGTTAGTTGACACTAAAACTAACTGCCACAAGAAGTCGAGATCGTTGGTTTTGCTGACGATGACCTTATAACGGTGTCAGACGAGTTGCAAATGTGAAAGACCAAATCAATTCATCTGATTGAAGCCTGGGTGCAGGAAACGAAGCTCAACACAGACAGAGCTGCTATTGATGAGTAGTTGTAATTGTATCATGGTCTCGAAGCGCGTGCTAAAGTACACCTTGGAGTGATGGTCAACGACCGACTAAATTTCAACAACGTCGTCGACCATTCCTGTGAAAAGGCGCAGAAAGCTATCAACGCTATCGTAGCTAGACTGATGCCGAACTACCATGAACCTAGCAGTAGTAAGAAACGTATCATCTTCGATACTGAGATATGGCGGTCCAGTCTGAGTTGCTGAGTTGGCGACCAAGCTGAACAGTACTCTTAACCTCATGGCTATGTGGCCAAGTGCGTACCTAACCATATCATCGAAGGCAGTACTCGTTATCACCGGAATGAACCCTGGTAGACGACAGCGAATGCTACAGGCGAAGAGGAACCACCCCAGTACGGAAGAAACTGAAAGCAGGGTCTATGGTCAAGTGACAGGAGGAGTAGAACACAACGGCGAACGGCAGATGGGCGCAAAGGTTCATTCCGAGTCGGATGACATGGATGCATAGGAAGTGGCACAGTTCCCGGCTGCCCATGGTTGTTTCAGGAAGTATTTACAAAGGTTCGGACATGCAACGTCACCTCAGAAAAGCCAATTCCAGAGAACTTCAGTGAAGTCTCGAGAATTTTTGTAAAATTCCAAAGCAGCAAGGAAGTCCCATAAATTTCAGATAACCCTATATAATTTCAAAAGAACCCAGGAGATTCAGAGAAGTCCTCGATACTATAGATAAATCCTGCAAAACTTCGGAGATCGATTCACTGAACTTCAGAGAAGTCTTCGAGCTTAAGAGAGATCCAAGATCATTGAGATGCTGCGGGTCTTATGAAATAATGTCTGAACAACATAACATAATATAAACCGGCAACATCAAAAATATCAGAGATACGTGACTTGAATAGGGATGATACTCACAAGATCGTTGTGAAGTCTTGAGAAACTATTCAATGAGCTTTTCCAAGATCTTTCATAACTTTTACTGCTAAAGTTATAAGCATAACTCGTCCCATGTTCCTATGAGATTCCTTATATACATGGGACAGTTAGTGCTTATAAGGGTAGTAAAGTTCTATGAAATGCTGGGCAATTTAAATCTTGAAACAATATCTGGCTAGCGTGATTTGAATTGATGGTTCGTATTATCATCTTGGCTTTATGACTTCACGCCTGCCCTCAACTTAGTTATTTAGAAGCACTTTCTCAGTTATCAATTGAGAGTTTTCAATGCTATGTAAATGTTATGCATGATTATGACTGAGTGGCAAGCATAAGCCATCTCAAGCGTGGTTTTGATTTGTAGCTGCGCCTCTGCCGACTGAGCTAAGGGAGGACTTTGATTGTTATTATACTGTATTAAATCGGTGTTCATCTTGAAGTCTTGAAATATGCATAGGACTTTCTTTAAATCGTTGACACCCTGAAGGACTTGGAAATAGTTTCTGAGCAAACTGATATCCAACAGTCGGTACGTTATTTAAACTGTTGAACTGGTGAAGGCATTCAGAATAATTCCTGAAGCATCCTGATGTCTTGAAAAAATATTCGGAGGATTTCTTTAAGATCTTCTATATCCTCAATGTCTCTGAAATAAATTCTAAACCAGCTGCTAATATTTCCACGTAACAACATTAGTTTTTGCTCCTTAGCTGAACCTCGTCTGCTTAAGTTTCGCAAGACTCATTATATTTGTGCTAAGGGTAAGTATCTGTAACAATAACGCAAACGGTTGTCAACAGTAGGCGAAATGGTCCAGCAATGCACAGTGGGCAGGAACTGATGAAAACTAGAGGAAAAAATCTGTAACTTTTTGTCGCTTTTAAACGCGGCTTGTAAACAAGGCCATTTCCGCTTGGAAATTATCTGGAAAATCGAATGGAACTGGTTTCAATCTCCGCACGGATATAGTTGTGGAGTTATAGAGCTTTTTTTACCCAACATCCCCCTTATATTCTTAAATAATTTATGGACAACTTTGCATGGAGAGGCTCAAGAGCAACATAATAGCGCTAGTCCCATGTGATCGAATTTCTGTAAAATCTAATAGAAGCGGTTTCAACTACCGCACGGCTCTGTGAACGAAGATATAGCTGGTTTTACCCCACTTCCCTTGTAATTCTTGAATAGTTTATATATATCTTTGCTCGGAGTGGCTCAAAATCAACAAAAAAACTTATCCTATGTTAAATTTTCTGAAAAATCGGATGGAAGTTATTAGATCTCACCGCACGACTCTGTGAACAAAGATATGGCTGATTTAACCCTAATATCCCCTATTATTGAATAATTTATAGATATCTTTGCTCGGAGTCGCTCAAGATCAACAAAATGGGACTAGTCCAATGTGAAATTTCCTGGAAAATCGAAAAGAGGTTAAATCTTTGTTCAAAGAGCCGTGCAGTATATATTGGGCCTAGCACTATTTGGTTGATCTTGAGCTCTCCGTGCAAAGATGTATATACATTATTCAAGAATATAAGAGCAAATGGAGTAAAATTAGCTCTATACCTCCACAACCATATCCGTGCGGTGATTGAAACCATTTTCATTCGATTCCCAGACAATTTCAACGCGGAATGGCCTTGATTACAAGCCGCGTTAAAAAACGACAAAAGTTACAGATTTTTTCCTTATTTTCGATCCGTTCTTGGCCACTGTGCAATGGCTTCAGTGATTATTTTTATCATTCGTGAACAAAACCTCTGATAACATGAACGGATTTTTTCTGTGTAGGAATTTGCTCATGCTTGCCACTCGAGGATTCCCAGGAGTGTCAAATACATTATTTGCAAGACTTGAACAAACATATTTGATAAACGGTATCACACTAGTAGTTAAACCAACTGTAACCATTCAAAGTGTTCAATGAGCGTTTGTCGACAGCCAGGAAAGCTGGATCAGGGAGAAATCGAAAGCCAGAGGCCACAGCGACGACAAAAAGAGTTGCCCGCTGTTTCGAGCGTAACCCAAAACTTTCCGTCCGAAATGTCGCAAAGAAACTGGGAGTGGCGCCTTCAACCGTGGATAGAGCTTAAAAACGAGCTGGACTGTCGTCAAGGCAGACTTTAAAGAGCTTCTTGGACAGGAATTTTATACGCCAACCGGACGGGGAAAGGTGGCAGATATTTTCAAGTATATTAAACTGTCAAAGTTCGTGAAGAAATATCTGGTGTGGCAGGCCATCTGTACTTGTGGCTTGAAAAGCAACGTTTACATTGCGACCGGAACCGTCAACTAGGAAATTTATCTGAGCGAGTGCCTACAAACACGTCTACTGCCTTTCCTGAAGCGACACAATTGTTCCGTTCTATTTTGGCTGGAGTTGGCATCTTGTCATTACGGAAAAAGGCAATTGAGTGGTATGCTGCCAAGTGGTGCCCAAAGACAAAAACCCTCCCAACACGCCAGAGCTCCGCCCAATCGAACAATATTGGGCCATCGTCAAGCGGAACCTTATGAAGACTCAAAAAGCTGTTGTGAGCGAGAAACAGTTCAAGGCAAACTGGCATTTCTGCGGCGAATAAAGTGGACAAGGAGACTGTACAAAATCTTATAGCAGGTGTTAAACGAAAGACCCGGCAATTCGCATTCGGTAAAAAGAAAGCTTGAAGCTGAATTTGAAAAAGAAAAAAATTGACTAAACTTTGATCGACTCACACACATGACAGTTTGACCAAATTTTGATCGGAACACCCTTTATAAGGGATTTCCTTTAGTTCAGTTGGCAAAGGCGCAGCTACATAGCAACATTGTGCTGGAGTCGGTTGGGCGCGATTCCCGATCTGGTCTAGGAATTTTTCTTTAAGAAAAATACCTGAACTCCCTTGACATAGGGTATGATTGCACTAATGCAAAAATGGTACCTGGCATTGAAATATTGCATTGTAATATTGCGAGAGAAGTTACATATTGGAAATGCATTTAGTACACTAACTTGAGAACAAGCAATAAGCTAATTTAACATGCTCTGAGTGGTTTCTTTCCGTTTTAAATTCTAAGAAAAAATCGAATGGTGAAGGCATTAAACCTACTGATTATTTTGGGTATTTCTAGGAATTATATGGAAACATCAACGAATCTATTTTTTAGAATATTTGCGGAAGCACATTTTTCCACCATTATGGAGATGGACTGTAGCAAGTAACAAAAACAACAACAATAATACAGACGAACCACCACAGGGTTGAAAATCTCTATGGTGAAGAAACAAAGCAGAAAAGAAGAAGAAAACGAACTACAACAAAGCAACGCAGAATTCCGTCAGTCTCGTGCTAAAGAAACGACAGACATAACGAATGGCTTTGGATTCATTTGCGTGGAGTTCAAGCGAGGAGAACATTCCTCGATGACGGCTTGCCTCCTCAACTCAATACATCTCTAACGAGCTTATGATTCCTGCCCGAAGCCATCCGGTTTGCCCGGATGAGAGAGACAGAAAAATACAGACAAAAAAGACGCATTCACCGAAGACAGGAAAACCAAGCTGGAGATTGGTAGGCTATATTTGGGATAAAATCCATAACTTTTGGCTATGATTGAAGGTTTCCCCCGAGAGAAACTTTCCACCCAAAACAAAGCGCATACGAAATGGCATGTCAATGTCAATGCGATCCACCCCCGCCTGGTCGCAGCCACTGGTTCGACCGCAGTGTATCATTTCGCGGTCATTGCCGTTCCGCATGCGGGCTGTTTGAGGTGCTATTTTTTTCCGGTTGTTGAAAAAAAATGAACCATGGTATCGACCTAAAATGGCATTTCGGATCGTAGGCTGACCGTCGCGAAGATGATTGCATGGATTGGCTGTTATGTCATGGTTTTTGGCAACGTTAGCGTGCATGTTTGGACCGTAAATCAAGTTGTAGGGGCAACCGATTTAGAACCTTGACAAACAAGCAAGGTTCGATTAAGTTGGAAATATTTATTCTTTTTCACACCTTCAATTACTAATTGCTAATTGATCGCCTACCGCAATTGACCGAGGGTGATTTCCACACCTGGAATGTATCAATCCCATCATCACCCCGATTGGAATTACACTCACAACTCATGGGTAGCACGTCTGAAACTTATACAACTACTGAACAAACAAAGCATTTGCCAAAATATTGGCAACCTCGATCCAAACGTGAATGGAATCGTTAAAAACATCAAATCGTACAACAGCTCGATTTTTCCCCATAAACACCACCCACATCAATACCCCAGCTCGGAACACATTACTCACACTTCACGTTCCAAACAACACTTCGACGGACATGTTTTTGTTTAGAACAGGCACTGGCCATTATCCACCACACACTGCAGCACTCTCACCTTGATTCTCCGAAATCTAACTCACAGCCGAAAGAATTTTCTGTTTCTTATTGTTTTCTCGCTTCATCAATTCTCTTTCTCAACCCATAGAAGAATGATCACCTTGTTAATTCTAATCAACCGACCGCAGCTGTGATGGAATTTGGTCGAGTTGTGGTCTCAATCCATCCCCGTAACACTCCGTTCACGCACCGGCGAGTCGTGCAACAAGCTGCAAAGGAGGACATCGCCACCCATCTCATGTTTCTTTCCACCCAATCAATCCTTCAATTAATGGACTCGATGATGGTGTGTACATTGCTCAAACACAACAAACTGGAAATCCTAAAATGTGGGTTGATTTTAATCACTGATGGCATCGTTTGCTCTGCTTATCATCCTGTGATCATCTGCAGCAGGCGATGTGCAAGCGTTTCAACATCGGATCGGTCATTTTGTGTCGCTCGTGGAAGCTTCCCTGCATGTACAGCAGGCGGGGTGTGTTGTGGTGAGTTCCGCTCATTTTATTTTGATTTTCCCTATCTGTCGCTCTGATGACCTTAAGCCAAACGACAGGGACTACACTGATAAACATCAAACGGATTCAACCAACATGCATGGTCGGACTGCTCGGAATTAAAAGTGTATCACAAACGGATTGGGCACACAAACAGAAACCTGTTAATTTGTCTTGTTTCAAATGCACTCCGCTGCGAGCATAGGAAACGAGAAAAAAATACAAAACGTTCCACAGAGCAACAGAACCTACCCATTGCGAACAGGTTTTTACAGTAAAACCAAAAGTGGTATGACGGGACCTTTCTGTGCCAAAAATAGTCACCGCTGTTGGGGCCAGTAAGTGCCCAGCGATGGATCGCATCGTCCGCCGTGTTGCGAAAATAACAATACCAAAAAAGTGAAACTTGTTCCAGGTGTTGGCGGTGCCTTAGATCATAAATTTGCGAATTTATGATTTTATGATACCAGCATTCGAATGCTTTTCAGCTGCATTCGTGCACCATTTCCATATAAATAAATTGAATCTATAATCATGTTGATCTAACACCTCCGGGATTTCACTGTCAAATAATAAAAATATTCATTCTCCGATGAAACCAACAGTTGAAGCTTCGGACTAGCATCCATTACTGAATTATCATGACGCATGTTTAAGGTTTTTTTTTTATATCGGTGATTAAATTTGTATAACATTTCAGGGAGACTCAGATTTCGATATGTATGCGTCATTATCTCCATTATGGAAAAATGAAGAATTTCACACAGCAATGGAATATTCTATCTACATACCCAACACTTCTTGTCCCATCTACCCGCGGTGCAGTTAGAACGCGTTTCAGAGAAATATAAAATGGAAGCAGAAAGAAGAAAATGGTATGGGGTTTCCCCGCAATACCGTGAGACGTGTTTTGAAAAAAAAATTCAGAGAAACTTTGCCGACGGATCGCAAGCCTCAAAGCAAGCGTAGCTTGGATACTGTCAACCGTCAACTGCGGAACAAAGTCATCAATAACATTAAGGCAAACCCCAACATTTTAGATCGTGGGGAGATGTTCTTGCCAAATTCAAGTTTGTGTGTGCAAGGCATCTGTAGCTGCGGTAGGAAGACCAAGGTTTTCATCACTGATAAGACATTTAATTCAGAGCTGTACAGAACGAAATGTCTCCAAAAGCGAATATTGCCATTCATCAGATCCCACAATGAACCTGTCATGTTTTGGCCAGATCTTGCAAGCTGTCTTTACAATTAAACCGTGCTACAGTGGTATGAATACAGAGGCAGGCCAGAAACGTATCCAGATCACCGCAGGCGTCCCACAAGGTTCGATACGACGAGGTACTGCGGCTTGAGTTTCCGAGCGGGGTGAAGATTGTCGAGTTCGCAGACGACATCACCCTAAAGATATGAATCCATCGAAGAGGTCGAGTTAACGGCCTCACACTCCATTGGCATTGTGGAGAGATGGATGAGCTCCAGGCAATTGGAGCTAGCCCACCATAAGACTGAGGTCACGGTGGTGAATAATAGGAAATCGGAGCAACATGCGACGATCAGTGCAGGTAACTGCCCAGTAGAATCGAAGAGGTTCTTTGAGGTATCTTGGGGTTATGATCGACGATAAGCATGTCCTTTGTCAGTCACGTCGATTACGTCTGCAAGAAAGCCTCCATGGCTATATCGGCATTATCCCGCATGATGTCGAATAGCTCGGCGGTGCAAGGGAGTAAGCGTAAACCCCTGGCCAGTGTCTCCCTGTCCATGCTTAGGTACGGCGGGCCGGCATGGATCACCGCCTTGAGTACCGAGCTGCGCAAGAAAGCGCAAGTACGCACAGGCTTATGTGCCTAAGAGTGGTTAGTGCTTACCGAACGGTATCACGCGACGCGGTCTGCGTCCTAGCGGGGATGATGCCAATAGGCATGGTCATGAGGACGCAGAGTGCTTCGAACAACGTGGAACAAGAGGTATTCGGAAGACCACTAGAGCCGCATCCATGGTTAAGTGGCAAAGAGCATGGGACAACTCTACCAAAGGCCGGTGGACCCACCGACCAATCCAGAATTAACCGGGTGGGTCCGGTAGCCGACACAGTGAGGTGAACTTCCACTTAACGCAGATATTGTCTGTGCCATGGCTGTTTTGAGACCAATACCTGCATAAATATGAGCAGTGCACAGTCCTCCGCATGCGGCAGTGCGCGGGAGTCGAGCTGCAGATTATGTGTTCTTCGCATGTCCTCGCTTCGACGGCGCGAGATCGGCATGATTGCCGTAAGCGGTCACGACACGACTCCGGACAAATTAGTCCCGAGGATGTGCCAGGACCGGGACGTCTGGGACGCGGTCTGCGTAGCAGCCTCCCAGATCGGCCTAGATCTCCAACAAAAAAAAGGCGAAACGACCAAAGGCAGGTCGCATGGACCACCTAACACTAAAGCCCTAAGTAGTTAGACATAGTGGGTGCTGAACAAGCAAAGGGAAGGGTCCAGAGCTTAAGTGAGTCGAGGAGCCCGTACCCCGTCTTAAAAAAAAAAGTGGTATGAAACCAACGAGATTCAATTTATACCGAAAGAACTCAACCCACCGAACTGTTCCCAGCTCAGACCGATATAGAGATTTTGGGCTATTATGAAAAGGAAACTGCAGGTGAATTGCAGTGTCGTCAAAAGCATCAATACATTAAGAGCCAAGTGGAATAAGATTGCTAAATCGATGGATGAGAATAATGTGCGACGGTTGATGAAACGAATTCCGGGAAAAGTCCACAAATTTCTTCGAAATCGAGATGATCTTTTTTCTGTATTTTCCCTCTAAAGCTCGCATAAAGTCGAACATTTTAGTTTAAACAGAATACAATTTTGTTAATGTACATCCGAAATATGCGCAATAGTCTATGTTCCAATTCTAACCTTATGTTTAATCTTTATTGTTTCTCATTTTTTGTGCCTTCGAATATACCAAGTTGCTATTAAAATCGGTCATGATGGCGGTAATTTGTGTGTTCTAGAGATCTCGATCTTAAAACGCTGACGCACCCTTCGAAGGAAATTTCGACACTCTTTGCGCACTTACATAATAAAATTTAGATGTAAGTTTAACGAATTTTTTAAAAACTTCTTCGGTTTCTAAACAGAATACGACTGTACTTCTGGTATACTGTCAGAATTTCAATCGTATCAGTCAAAATGAAAGCAATGCTACAAAAACTTTAATCTTTTTCTTCCAATATTGTCCTTGGAACTGAAACTAGCTGGGACGAAAGCGTCAACAATAAAGAAGTTTTGGAAGTAATTTTGCCGTATTCCGGCACGACAGAAACTTGTATCTTTGTGAAAACAAGTCTGAAGGAGGAGTCCCTAAAGCCATCAATACAGATTTTACTTCTGAAGAAATCAAAACCAATAAACACAAAGGATTTGAACATGTCTCAGTCAAAGCACATATTGCTGGTGAAATACACATATTTCCTTCTGTATATTTTGTACTTGAATTGGTTGCAGCCAGTCTTTCGAACCATTTCTCCAAACTATCGAAACTATTACAATGCTGGAACCGGAAGTATAATTGCATACACGGAAAAATTTATTTTCGTAAAGAGAAGCTTTCACGCGTTTCGTAGGCATGGATTTTGTACGCCAGAACAAATGCACCGTATATTTTATTGTGTTGGATTCCATCCGAAAATAAAAATCAAAGCGCTGTTTAGAGCTACAACTTGATGCTCATCGATCAAGCAACATCTCACGAGTCAGTATGGCCTAGTGAGATCAACCACGGATTCAGTATCAGCACTTTTGCACGTCTGAGGTTCGAATCCCCCATGTCCACGTGCTGGCGGTTTTTTTGTCAGTTACAATTCCAGGTCGATAAAGTAGATCTGTCGGTCCTTCATGCAAACCTACCCAGAGACACGTTTCTTTTTAATTTGTGACAAAATATTCGCAGCTGTTTGTATTTTTTTCGTACAATGCACAAATATTCTTTCTGTGTCAACAAAAGCTGCGTGCTGTTGACAGTTGCGCGTGTGTCATTCATTAATTAAAACTGTATCTTCATAAAAAGTACAAATCAGTTTCGTAGCTGAAAACAACGAAAGGATTTGTGAGTATTAGCTTCGATTTAGTAATATAAACAAAAATAAACTTTCAGTGTATTTATTAACCAAAAACATGCTGCCTTCGTCACAGACATTGAAAATGAATCATTTTTACTTCCAGTTGGGGGGGAAAACGAAACTTTACAATCAATTTTGACGAAATTTCGTATTAAGGTCTACATCGAATAAATCATGTAAGAAATCAGCAAAATACATATTTGGACCTCTTATTTACAAACTGCGCTGCAGACTTCAATGTGTGTGTGTGTGTGTGTGTGTGTGTGTGTGTGTGTGTGTGTGTGTGTGTGTGTGTGTGTGTGTGTGTGTGTGTGTGTGTGTGTGTGTGTGTGTGTGTTTTCAGCTGAAAATTAATGCACCTCAGGAATTTTGCCAATTACCACAACAAAAACAAATTTGAAACAAATATATTCGTTTAACTAATCATGAGTATCCTAAAAATTGATGGAGTTCAATCAGGTTATCTAAAAAATCGCCGAAATTGGTCTTCGATGTACAGTTCATTTGCATTACATCTAATTCTTGGTGTATTTGTTTTTCAATGATTTCTTTTATTTCAATATGGCGATTGAAAGTTATCACAGTCCAAAATTCAATTTATCTTCACAATGGCCACCATAAAACTATTTCTTCATTTGTCGACTTTTCTCAATGTTAATTTGAAATTTAATGCATTTACTGGAGGCAAAATGGTTTTAAAATGCTTTTTCAACTGGCCATAAGATCTGAATAAGTCCTAAAACGGCATTTAAAAATAGCAGTCTACGAGTTCATAAAGTTAAAATAAAAGCTTTGATAGGAGTAAAAACAATTTAAGAAGACAAGGTTTCAAGATTGTTGTAAAAAAGCTGTGTAGGTTCTCATAAACCTGACTAAAATATAAAACCCTAGATGGGAACCTGCTTGGTACCATAATAGAACTTCAAATTGATTTGCAGTGGCGTACCATAAAGCATACATAAAACTTAATAAAGCTGGATGGTTTTGAAATGAGTACTTAGAATACTGTGGAGAGTGGAACAGAAGGAAGTATTTTATTTATTACAACTCTTTTTTTTTTCCGCACTGCCACATGCACGCGCGCTTTCTTTCCAGTGTAATTCAATCCACAACTAAAAACTTGAAGAACAGAAAGCAACAAACCACACAAATTATATCAAATTGAAAACACAGTCGATAGGTTAGAATCAGAAGTCAAATTATAAGTCCTAAAAACTTTTTCAATCACGAAAACACGAAATTGAAAAGTAACAACATTCCTTCACGAATGCATACTGACGGAACTTTTGAAATTTGTAACCTCTTTGCGAAATTCTTTCAAGAAGTATAATCCCCTGATTTCCGAAGAAGACCTTGCCCGTGACTTCTTTGCCTTCATTCCCGAAGCTCTCAACAACTTTGCAATCGATCAACTATCGCAACATGAAGTCTCTGGGGCACTAAATAAAATGGACGCATCCGTAATGACCAGGCCAGATCCAGGGCATCCCGCATTCTTGAAAAATCTTTCAGAAGAGCTTACTCTCCCCTTGTGAATATGTCCCTTTGCACTACTTTTTATCTTGGTTTACACGGCTTGAAAACCAACAAGAACCTACAAGTTTGGTTGCTTGCTTCGTCAATTTTATTCCAATGTTGGGTTACCTGCAAAAAAATAGAAGTACAAAAAATATTATATAAAGAAAATATTAGAATAAATTTTTATTAATTAAAAAACATCCCAAAATCCATGAAACAGAAATTCTTAGAGATGAAGAAGGGGTTTGTCCCCCACGCCAATAATTTTAAGATTTTTTGTTTAGAATTTAATGACTCTTTCAAAGATGTTTTTTTTAATGTTCATAATATTGCCCTTCTCTCAATGAAAAGCCAATTAGTTTATAATTTATTTTTCAATGAGCTACTTAGAAAATTCTCAAAGTGTTTTTAATTAACTTGTGAGTGTATATTTTTCGATTTTCTTTTCTTATTTATAAGGCAGAAAAGTTTCAATTATGTTCTAATTTTTAAAGATTAATAAATGTGATACTGAATGCCACAAAAACGTTCCAAGTTTTTCAAATATTTCAAAACCTATTGAAAATAACAACCAACGTTCGATACACTGCACAAGCTGAAGCACGAGCAATCAAATCGACTTGGTGTCAAGGAACCAAAAGTGAGTACTGTGTAAAACTGGGTAATATTGGTCATTATTTTTAATATTTCCCGAATATTTCTCGAGTACTTTTTCAAACAGACGTATCGAATTTTGTAAACAAAGAGAGGAAGTAATATTCAAACATAAATTTTTCAAAACTCTCAGCACTCTCACAGAAAGCAGCTTCAATATCATGTTGGGGAAATGTTATTCCTTGTGTTGGTGGCCCTAGTTTGCATTAAAGTGCTATGGGTTTCAAGAATTAAACGTTTGAATCTTATTTCCCCTCTGTGTTTACAAAATCAGATACGTCTATTTGAAAAAGTACTCGAGATTTCCTTCCTTTTTGCATTTGTAAGATTGTTTGGCAACTATAGGGTATGACTGAACGTAATTCGTAACGAAAAATTCCTAGACCAGACCGGGAATCGAACTCAGCCACCTCCAGCATAGTGTTGCTTTGTAGCTGCGCCTTTACCGACTGAGCTAAGGGAGGACCCTATGTACGAAATAAGTTACTGTATTCAAATTTCTACACTGAAAATTTATTTTCGTAAATTAGCTTTCACTCGTTTCGTAAACATGACGGGTTTTGTTCGTAGAACAAATGTCTTGTTTATTGTATGAAACATTCATATTGCTTTTTATCTGATTTCGATTTCGTAATATAAGCTCAAAATTTCTCTTTCAGTGTAAACAACTACCGGGTCTGGCTTGTTATACCGCAATGCAAAGGAACGCCGCTGCTGAACATTTCCGGACAAAGAAGGAGTCCGAATTCCTGAAGAAGTATTTGATTTTTCAGGCCATTTTTAGTTATGGTCGAAAATCTAAAAGTTCCGTCTCTCCCGACACTATTCATAAGGATGTGTACAAGAAAAAAATGTCAGCAAAAGCGATCACTACCTTTTATCAGAAGCCATGACTCTCCAGCTCTGATTTGACCTCTTGTCATTATGCGAAATCCGTTCTGGAATGGTACAAGAGGTCAAATACGTGCCAAAATCATCCAATCCACCAAACTGTCCAGAACTTAGCCCAATAAGGAAATACTGGGCTCTAGTTAAGCGGAAACTATTTGAAACTAAAAAGTAAGCAAAAGGTACCGATACTTTCAAGAAAAAATGGAGAGTCATCACGGCGGGCGTTTTTTTTTTTGAGGATACCGTACGGAACCTAATTTTGGGTTCGAAAATTCGAAAAAAATTCGAGAATTTAACAGAAAGAAGGATTAACAACTGTTTTTATCGTAGATATAACTCTATTATTGTGGAATAAATATTCAATTTTGTTGAATTATGTGTAATTTTTTTTTTGCCTTATTATGGTGTCCTAAATTTGACGTGAACAGACTGTACTACTCAGATACACTTCGCTAAAAACGACGAAAAGATATCTTGATCGCTAAATACACCGTGATAGATACGACGTTTCGACAGATGATTTTTTTCACCTTTGATGAATAAGATTCCATAAATTATTTGCTAATTACTCGTGTATTAAGAAAGCAAGTAGCAACAACAAAGCACCATAGTCACAGCATGTTTACATTACTTTGTTTTAAAAAGTTATGCTTGATTTTCCTGTTTAAATCAGATAAAATTATAATATTGAAGATTAGTTAAGGTGACACTAGCCATTATCAATAAACCACCCAAACAACCAAACGAATGGTTTTATATGAGATGAAAACTCGAAAGTTGACATTTAGTTGAAATTTAGTTTTGTGGAACTTTTTAGCTGAATAGCAAGACACTTCACGTACAAGCAGAACTTAATTTTCTTTAAAGTGTCATTAACATCAGAAGCAACTTGCAAAATCAAGAAAAGTTTCTTTTTGCTATTCAACTAAACCTTCAAGTTCATATGTTGTAAGTTGAGAACTTGCTTTGAACTTCTAAAAATCTCTAACACAAAGTTCAATCAAAGTACTAACCGTACTTTTAGGAAACTCGCAAAAGTTCACAATACATCTATGTTGATCTACTTTCCTGCTCTTTGAAGTACACGTAAAGTTCTGAGTAACATTTTAAAAAATGTCACAAAGATTGTGAAGAGTGATCTGGTGTTGTTTGACGAAGAACAAGAGCCAAAAACTGGATTTTTCGAAAACTTAAAAAAAATCAAAAAAACCCAAAAAGTATTTGAGTGACTAAAACGGGAGACAATCTCCCGTAGAATTCTCATCATAATCCTTCGATTTGCTGGTTAAGCCAAAAAACACCCTTTCATCAGAACTTTTGGTTGCTTGGGCACCCAGACTCAACATGTTTGTTTGTTAAAAGCTAATCACTAGTTATTTGAACAATCATTAAACAAATAAAGGGTGTATTCGATAAAAATGGCACACACATATATACTCATCAAAATTAAACTGATTATCGGATTTTCTTGAAATTTTCAGGGAATGAAGAACTACTAATGAGTTTTGATTTACAACATTTGTTTTATTCAATTTCGTCTCCCATTCCGAATGCCCGCACCTTCCTTTTCACTCCACCCATCAAATTTTGTACAACAGATTTTCCCAGTGTTTTTGTTGTTTTTACCCAAATTTTCTTCACCTCTAGCTCTGTTTTTATAGTTTTGGGATGTTTGCGAAGTTCTTGCATTCATAATTTGCCCAGACCTTTTCTAGCTCGACTTGAAGTTCCGGTGAATCTGGTGGGTCCACATCCCTTGGGATAGAGGCCTCCCGGGGGGGGAGTGCATTTTTCAGTACAAACTCTAAACAAACTCGCACAGAAAAGAATAATTAATTTTAACAAGCGTGTAAAATATCCCCTCGTTTAAGCCCAACTAAAGGAGGCGTAAACAACAAAATTGTTTGCAACTTTTCATGTGCCATACAACAATATTGGCAATCTTTCATCTTTTCTTTTTATCTGTGCGGTGTTTATCCTATACAAATATCATACATGACTGTAAAGTGAATAATTTGAAACATTACACAGTACCCGTTCAATTTCGGCAGGGTTCCTACACAGACAAAAAGAAACATTGAATTTTCCGCGTTGTTTAAACATAAAAGGAATGGTAGATTTGGCAGAAAATAATGGGATATTTCATGTAAATTTAAGCCAGATAACGCCTGAATTTAGCCTGTTGCATGCAATATTGCAAACATTGTTGAATGACGCATGAAGTATTGCACGCAATTACGCCTCGTCTGGATTGGAACGCATGAGGAAATTTAAAAGCCTGCTAAAGTTATTATTTTTTGCTGCATGATGCATTGATTTTGCGCGATTTGTTTTTTTTCATTCCGTCGTTCTGAATTTTTTTCAATGCTTTTGCCAGAACTAATTTTGATATTTTAAACAATTTGAGTGAGAATAGAGAAGAGAATCCACATTCAAAGCTGTTTTGTCCACCAACACCTCCTTTATACATAGATGGGGCAGAAACATTGAATTTTCATGCGTCTATCTTAATGCACACGCAAAGCGAGAACATCAGGTTTGACAGAAAATACCAGGCGATGTATCGTGTAAATTAATGTCTCGATTATTGCCTAAATCGCGTGTTCTATTGAAATGAAAGTAATTCCAAAGGCACGCAAAACAACATACGTTTGTTATGCGACGCTTATTGGCTTAGAATTAAACGAGGGGAAATTTCTACGCGTCTTTTAAAATTCATTTTTTTTTCTCTGCATCTTTAAAGCCAAATTGTGTACAAATTGGCGCACTCTATAGACGGTTGTGAAAACATATATTTAAAACCTTTACAAGACCATAAAGATTTTAAAAAATGTTCTTCTGAAAAATGTTATGACCACTTGAGAACCTTCATAAAACCCATTGGCTGCCATCAAAACCAGCATAAGACCGAATGGCCACAGCTGCCTAGCTTCACGGTGATATCGTGGTTGGTTTTTGTTGTTCTGCTTTGTTCGATTATCTGCTGTCCTGATTCATTTGACAGAAAATAATATTTAAGAATAAAGTTCTAGTGTTGTGGAAAATTTTGTTTGATAGCAAAATATCCAAATCATATGCGCATTTAATTGATTGGTGAATATTGTTCACAATAAGATCGGAAAATAAATGCGCCTCGGAGATTATGCGAGTGTCCATCAACAAAATTGACACAAATATATTCGAGAAATTAATCATGATTTTCCTGAAAATTTATGGAATTCAATAAGGTTATCTAAAAGAAGGCCAAACTTGGTCTCTGATTTACAGTTCATTTGCATTTCATTTAAAATTTGGTGTATTTCCACATTTCAATGATTTCTTATATTTCAATATGGCGATTGGCAGAAATCACAGTTTTGCCAAAAAGCCAATTTATCTTCGCAATGGCTACTATGAATCTATTTGGTCATTTGGTGACTTCCATCAATGCCAATTTACCGTTTAATGCATTTACTGGAGGAAAAATGGTTTTAAAATGCTTTTTCAACGGACTTAACTTAACGGAGATAACTTAAATGAGTCCTAAAACGGCATTTCAAACAGCATTTTACGAGTTCGTAAAGTCAAAATAAAACCTTTGAGTGAAAGGAACTTCAAAACACAAGGTTTTAAGATCGTTGTACAGAAGCTGAGTAGTTTCTCGTAAACCTGACTAAAATTTGATACCAATTGGCACCTCTTACTGCCATAACAAAAACAATTTGATTTTTCGTGGCTTTCATAAAACTTTAATAAAACCTAATAAAGCTGGATGGGTTTGGCAATGTTACATGGGAAATTAATTTTATCACAAATGATCCTTCCCAACAAACATCAATGCTGAAAAACTATTTGTTCAAACAAGTTTGTAGAAGCTGTTCAGCTTTTTTAAAAAGGTGAATAACTTCTCCAAATTTGATTGAACAAGCGCTTATTCGACACTGATATTTGTTGGGTTTCTTTTAAACAGTACAGCAAGTCCAACAACAAGAGAGGGCCAACAAAGTGGATCATTTACCCGTTTCCCACTATTCATTTTCTAGGCGAGATTCTCAAATGCTATGTATGGATACTCTTAATAAAAAACGGAAGCCGAAAGTTTGAATTCCATTTTGTAATACTAAATTTTTATCAAAATCAGCAAGAAACACTTATGCTCTGATAACAATAATACACTACATTTTTCCTTTAGTCTAGTATTCAGAGAAGAATGTAAGCTGTTTTGTAAGTAATAGACAAAGGGTGATTTAGAACTGCGATTGGTTAGTGATCCCAATGATCACTGTTATTCCAATTCCATATTCAGAAGAAAAACGTTTTTTAAACCGAGTAAGACCCAACCATGTACCCGTTATCCCGGTAAATATTAGTTCGTTATCATCACGATTTATATTTTAGGCAGATCGTTTTAAGCTTTGTAACGTTTTGTCGGCCTTACGCCCAAGCTCTTCTACATTTGATAATTAATTGCTGACGAGACCAAAACATTTTCAATCCATACACCGACCGTTTACCACAGAGGCTCCAGGATTACTTTCGTCACGCTGAAGCCCCACTCTGGACCACTGTGGACTGTTTTGATTCCATTTTCCGCTCGACAAATCCT
Organism: Aedes japonicus; assembly: GCA_034211315.2. Classification (NCBI taxonomy): domain Eukaryota; kingdom Metazoa; phylum Arthropoda; class Insecta; order Diptera; family Culicidae; genus Aedes; species Aedes japonicus. Next base: position 77,940 of record JASCZW010006430.1, on the reverse strand, counting down.
TCAACCACCATTAACGGTGCCCATCACCCAGAGGCCTGCAAAACTCAACGGCCAACACCAGCATCATCGCAAGTGGTTGTTTCATCGCGTCAGCCCGACAGAAGAGCAGTTAACTTTTCTGTAAACACAACTACATACCGCCAACATCAACAGTAACAGCAGCAACAAATTTAAATTTTTTTTTATTCAGTTGTGTGCATTTATTTGCTTGTTTCAAGCTTCTTTCTTTGCATGGAGAAACGATTTTTTTCCTCCCGACTGTAGGTATGTCTGGCTCCTTTTCGGAAAGAGTCCGCTCTTCTGTTCCGTTGTCGTAATTAAAAGCCATGATGATGGCCAGCATCGTCGGTGGAATTCTTTTAACCATGCTCTCACTCATACGTCCAGTGGTAAGCCGGTGGCTGGTGGCTGGTTGTTTTTTTATCTGCAATATAATGAGGCTGTAAACATCTATTTCGGTTTGATGTTTTGCTTTCATTCATGGTAGGACTATTTGCTAACATTTATACGTATTCCCTCTGCGTTCTGGCACAGGAAAGTTAAGAAGACATTTCGTTGAAACCTAACATAGCAGCCGACGGCCATCGTGAACCATACCAGACTCGATGTGAGTTCCCACAACAACAGAGTAGGCGACGGCTGAGTGAAATGTTGTGGATAAAAAAAATGGTTCACGTTGAAGAAAAACAAGTTTCACTGGAATTCTTTTGTTGCACGTCGTGAATTTAGCCAAACTGCCTACAAGTGTTTTGTGCCAGCGGTGAATCTATAGTTCCCTTCAGGGCATTATTAACTACAATATATGTATGTATGTACAACTTTCATCATATCGTTTTTTTTTTTCTCGACTTTCTCAACCAGTGCATCGGGGGTATTCTGTTTCACACACATAATTCAAATGTAGCTAGAGGTATATCTAGAAATTATTTCCAGTTTACGCGGTTTCTGTATTCGTATACATGAACCACCACGGTTCGATTCGGTGCTTTTCCGTGACCGTTTGTGTTTAGTTTTTTTTTCCCCTTTATGCTTGTGGAAAAAAAACGACCAATAAAAACCCAAACACAATTTGCGAATTTTCCGCCACTTTCGGTGGAAATTGAAACCGAATAGGTGTATCCAATTGTGGGTTCTGTGCCAGTGTGAACCCCTGCGGAAGGTATGCGGAGGCACGCAAATCGATTAAGTTTGGAATAATGTACGAACTTGTTTTCATACAACTAAATTAAATTCAAAATAAATTACGCCCGACTGATGATTTCATTCGTGTTTCAAAGTTTCGACAAATATACCGACGGAAATTGGTTCTACCCGGGTACCTGTACGCGAAGATCCAACGAACGTCTGCAAGTACCCAATCAAAGTATTACGCATGGTTAAACTGACAGAAAGTTCATTAAAAAGTTCCAACAGCGTGTTTGCAGATTAAAGCTATAGGCGCCTGTCGTTTGTTTTGTTTGGCCTGAAGATGAACGATGAGCGGTTGATGCTTTGTCGCACGGCGATGAAGATAATTGCCGGCTAAACTTTTGAATAGCCGCACGATGATGGTGCGAGCTGAGCAAAAAGTTTCTATGTGTGATAAACGACTTTCGGAGTAGCAAATTGCCGTCATTGTTATCTGCTTGGTGTATGATTCAGCGCGATGTTTCGGTTTATACTTTGCATTATTTTTTTTTAACCTGCTCTTTGTTTTCGATTTGTACTAAACCATTTATTTCAATTATTTTGTTTATAAATTGAATTGAAATTATTTCCGAAGGAAAATTGTCATGCCTCATGCAGGAAACATTCAAATATTTATGTAAGTATAAAAATGCAAAACAAAGTTTATCCACGCCACTACCAATTTCCATTACTTTTTTCTGGTGAAAATCAGTTTAATTTGATGAGTGTTCCTCCATGATTAATAAATTCATGTTCATTTTCATCACATTGCCATTGAAAATACGGCGTTTATATCTATTCTTGAGATTTTATGTGATGAATTATGAAAATAGGTAAAAATTACATAAAAAAGTGTATCCACCCAAACGGAAACTACGATTTAAGTGTGTTTTACAAAGTTTATATATTCTGCAACTTTCTCTAATTCCTTTTCTTCATCCAAAAAATTAATTTAAAAACTAACATTTTTTATGGCCCTACATTTTCTATTTCACAGACATGAAGAATCATTGATGGAAAACAGCAGTTGCCGAAGAATTCAAATTTCCTGTCTTTTATATTTTTTAATTTTTTATTTTTTTATTCTTTTGGATTTATTAAGTTTCCGTTTTTTGGGGAGTGATCACACTCATATGAAATTTATTTCGCATAGTTGTTTGCTTAAATTTTCTTTGCTCTTCTGCTGGGCTACCGGATGATAGGCTTTATTTCATTATATCACGTTGGAATTATCGCCATTTCAGAGTTTCAATCATCTAGCATCACGGCGGAAGAGGCAAATAGCTGCATTTCAATATTATATGTACATTGTTTTGTGATTCTTTACAATATTGTGTAATTTCCATCATATCATACATCATACCTTCACATTTCACAGAGATGGTTGAACTGTATAGCTGTAAATAATTATAAAGAAATGTTATCTGCTTTAAGGTAGTAGGGCGGATGATTCCAGGTTGTGTAGATGTGTTACTGCTATGTAGCATAAGGTATTTTTCTATCAACCACCCACACTTGTGAATGGCCCCAACAGCATATCTATTGTTGGTTAAAATCGGTCCTCAAACTCGATGTTTTTAATGTATTCTTGTATTCCATTGAAATCAACCACCAACACTTGTGAGTGAGCCTCAACAACATCCCTACTGTTGGTTTAAATCGGTCCTCAAACTCGATGTTTTAATGTATTCTTGTATTCCATTGAAATCAACTCCTCACACTTGTGAGTGCTCCAACAGCATGCTCACTAGTTAAAATCGGTCCTTAAACTCGATGTTTTGACATATTTTGTATTCGCGAAGAAAACATCCACACTTGTGGGTGGCCTCAACAGCATCCTTACTGTTGGTTCAAATCGGTGCCAAAATTTGTACAGAGAATAAATCTGGAACATAGTTGAATATCTCATTCGCTGCTGACGTCAGGTGAGTTCAGCACATCGTTTACCAAAACGGGTCCAGCTGCAAACCCAACAATTCCATCCAACATCCCAGTGATTTCTCGTGGAAGTGCAGAGGTATTCTCGGCTTCCAATAGAGCGAGTATCACGTCAACATATTCCTACCCATTCAGTACTTGACACGCATTCGGGCGAGGACAGCGCCGATATTGTCTTAGGTTGAGTTCACCGGTTTTTACACATTACGAATGTATGCTAGTCTCAAGCATCATCTTTTGTTTCTTTGTGTAATAACAGCTGATCTGGGAATAACGGAGTAGCAAATCATGAGACACCAAGAAAAAAAAATCAGTTTCATGTTCAAAATTGGAAGTTATTTGTTGAAAAATGCCCAAAAAAGCACCAATTTCGATCAGCATCCGAAATTTGATTATTGACCACCACAAATCTGGCAAAAGCTACAGTGATATTGCCGATCAGGTCTGTATCCGCAATAATCCAGACACCTCAAAACATGAATAAAACACAAATTTCGCATTATATTTCTGTCGTAGTTGTTTATTTCAGATTCATGGGATGTGTTTTAACAATTCGTGAAGACATGTATTTGCATAAAATTATCGAACTTTGCGCTTAACTCCGTCCATTAGGGTTTTGTACAGACACTTTAGAAATCGTAGAAGCCGTCTTTGTCCAAATTTGATGGAAGTGTTTGATGTCTTTGATTCCTTGCTTCTTTCCTGAAAGCTTCCGCTTCATCAGAGCCCAATATCTCTCGATTGGTCGTAGCTCTGGGTAATTTGGTGGGTTTGAGGTTGTCCAGTTGTCCAGTTTCACAAAGATACGGTCGCTAGGATTGTGCAGATGTACATATAGCGTGGTTCTATCTCACCAGCTAAGCGATTGGGGCGTCCTTCAAAGACAACTGGCCGAATTTACAGAACTATCGTGGAGAAGGCGGAGCTGAACTGGGGACTATCAGCTCCGAAAATTGCGAAACAGATTGAAAGCGAGTTTTTCATTCAACTGACAGCACAATCCGTATCTTCATAAGAAAGGTCTTAATGGCAGAGTAGCACTTTAGAAGCCAAAAAAAAAATAGACGTGGGCCCAGGACACATTTCATGAACCAGTAATGACTGGAATAAGGTGATTTGGTCAGACGATACGAAAGTAGTGCTATTTGGATCTGATGGTATTACAAAAAAAAACGGCGGTGAACCGGTGAAAGTTTAAAAAAGGAGTGTTTGCGGCCTTATGTACTTACTTAGTTACCTTAGGCCTTAGTTACTTTACCAACATTGATTCTTCAACCAACTGAGCATGACTTTGATTTTTTCTGCAGGTAGAGTCATGGTTCATTGATGGAATCATGACCAAGGAGGTTTATTTGGACATTTTGAAGCGAATCCTACCAGCGTCTTCACAAAAGCTAAAGTTGGGGAGCAGATATACGTTCCAACAAGACGTAGATCCGAAACACACCTCAAAGCTGGTTTCGCGGTGGTTCAAGGAGAAGCATATCAAGGTAAACCTTAATCCGATCGAGCATATCTGGTGAATTTTTAAAATTAAGTCCCATGAGCAAAATCCTACAAGCATCCAGCAATTGCGGCAGGTAATCTCAACTGCATGGGACAAAGACACCCCGGAAACAACTGCTACGCTTGTGGAGTCGATGTCACGACGATGCCGAGCAGTTATTGAAGCCAAAAGTGGCCACACGAAGCACTAAAACTATGTGAGCCAGAGGGGTGGATATACTTTTTTGCGTTATGTTTAAACCTTTTTAACCTTGTTAACCTTAACATCATGTCTCAAATGCAAGAGAATTTACTTTTTATATTAAACTTCCATGAATTGGCTTTGTTATTACATGAATAATAACAAGCTGAACAACAATTAACCGTGTTTTAATTTTCTGGTGGATGTTTTTAGAAGAAATCTAATTTTTTACTGGGGGTGGATAAACTTTTTTTACAAACTGTAAATGTGATTTGTATTTTGCACGTATAGCGTGTGATGAACTTTGAGCACATCCTTGAAATATCCTGAACACAAATTGTCATGTTCATTTTGATTTTGATTTTGGATGTTCGTCAAAGTCTTTTTTTTTGTAAAATTGAACGCTTTGCAAATGTAAAAAATCGTCAAAATCGATTCAAATTCTTTGAGGTGTGAAAGTTCCTCTATGTTCGTGAAAGTTCTGAAATTTTCACAATGAATTGCGTTCATTATTACACTGAAAACAAAATTTAGTTTATTATACGAAATTGTTCGTTTAACTCACAAATGTATTCGTCGTTTTCTGCAACGGAATAGATTAGCACTATTTCTGCAGGTGGGTTCGTAGGCGAAGAGGCTATTCAGAAACCACGTAGACTTTTCTGAAGAGAGGAGGAGGGTTTAAACAAAGTCTACGCTCCATACAAAAATTTAATAAAAAATATTGAGAAAAGTCTACTAGGGGAGGTCTAAGATTTTCAAAAATCACTCTACCTGGTTTATGAACTAGTCCTAATACCACATGCGCTGACAAAAGAACATGCATACATTGTATTTCAACAGTACAAAGAACTACGGCATTATTGTTGGATTGCATGTTGTTGCAAAAATGTTTGACAGTTCGGCTTTATCGAAAAAGTTCCAGTTTCAACCATTTATCGTATCCTGGCATCCTCAGGAACAGCTCGTAGTGTGTTGTGTGAGACTAGCTAATGGTAGTCTAATAATGCACAAGAAAGGACTAAGATTGCTCTCTAGTACTTTCAACAACAAGGATTCGATTAGTCAATCTGATGCAGCAAAAACCTTACATCTGCAAGACGTTGAAGATGATAGGAATAGTCTGCCACAAGAAATCAAGAGCACCACAATACACAGAGCAACATATATCAAGCTGCTTCCCTCTCTCAAAAACCCACATCCCAGGAAACGATCTATATTATTCTGATAACATTTCTACTGCAGCTCCGAACGTGAAGTATAAGTTTAAGCATAAGTTTGAGCAGAAGGTGATGTTTTTTTATTGCCATATCTGAGAGAGGAATTTCCAAACCTTGATTCAAGCCTACGGGTTTGGCTATTAATCAAGAAGTGTACCAAAATCATAGTTTGCAGAAAATACTGATTCCATTTCTTCAAACATATCATGAAGATGGAAATAACGTGTTTTGGCCGGATGAAGCGTCGTTGCATTATGCGAGAAAAACACAAGCTTCCTTGGAAAGCCAAAACATCCCGTATATACCAAAAACACGTCATCCAACAAATTTGCCCCAGTGTCGTCCGATTGAGAAACTCTTTGGATATATCAGTTTTCAGTTCGCTGGTGTACAAAAACAACTGAAGAGCTAAAGACTGTAAACAATTGATTAAAAGAATCAAAAGATGCATTCACCAAAACGATAAAGCAGCTGTACAACGCTCCTGTTCAAACATCAGCACATACCTTCGTTAAACGGCTGATGAGGGGCCGTAGTCAAATGTTCATTACTATTTTTTAAATTAAAGAGGCATGCCTTCAAAATAAGTCAATCAGTTTTCCTTTCTATAAACAAGTCTTTTTGTTATGGCCTTAAAGAAAATTATCATATTTTAGATGTTGCTGCACAGAAAAAAATAATTAACAAGCGCGTAAAATTTCCCCTCGTTTAATTCCAAGCCAAAGGAGGCGTAAACAACGCAATTGGTTGTAGTCTTTGATACGCCATACAACAATGTTTGCAATCTTTCATACAACAGGCGTTTTTGATTCAGGCGTTATCTGGCTTAAATTTACATAAAATGTTCCATTATTTTCTGCCAAACCTAGCATTCCCTTTATGTGTATTAGATAACGCAGAAAATTCAATGTTTCTTTTTATCCGTGTGTATCATAGAAGGAGGATTACCGAACAAACATCTGTGTCGAGTAACTGCTTGTTCAAACGAATTAAGAGAAGTTATTCCGCTTCCTAGAAGAAAATTCTGTACAACTTCTGCATTTTTTTCAACAATTAGATAAACTGCATTGAAGTTTGTTGGGTATAAATATAATAATTTAAAAAATCACAATCACAAATTAAAATTATTGTTATACTCTCTAAACATGGTTCTGCGGATTTGGGAGAAACCCCACTTAGTGTCATCCCTGTTCGCAATCAGTGATAGAAACATTTGTTTTCTTCTACTCTTCCATTCCTCGTTTCTCTACCTGTGATATGTCGATAAACTTGCTGTTGTTGGCTTACGAAGGTATCAAAGAAAACTGATACCCAGCATCGGGCCATCCTCCCTCGTCCGATTTCTCGCGATTATCGCCTTCGCTTGCTAATTTATCAGTGGAAGCAAGCTAGACGGAAAAAATCGTAGAAATCAATTCGTGATGACAACCAAACAGGCGGCATCAGCTCCCGAAACCTTACCGAAACCGAGAAGCTACAAGCGGCTGCGGCATGACTACGCCTGGCCATCGGACCCCAACGCCTGACTATTAGCGAGCAATTGCGGGAAATTCGCGGGAAATCAAGTATCTCCTTCCAACCCTACGATCCAACAAATCAAAAAACCCAATTCGCAATCCTTGTTAAACTTTCTACAAGATGGCTTGTTTAGAAACTGCCATAATTGGTTGCAATTACTTAGTGGTGACTTAATTGGGTTACATTTAAGTAAATTTTACTGATTTTCAACAAGTGTGCTGCTAGCGAATGCTTGTTCCCTCCTAGATACAGACAGTCAATTCAATCAAACACCATCAGCTTACTCTCCCAAAGATACCTCCGTAAAGAACAATTTATCACCGGAGCATTGGACGATGATGCTATGGGATTATATGAAACTCCTGCGCTTTATAATGAGCTATTGGAGTTGCAGTTCAACAGTCAACAGTCTAGCCAACAGAAATACCATCAGTACTTACCGCAGGGAGGGTTCATCGATGTCACTTTCTGCAGCCCTTGCTTGTCAGGAAACATGAACAAGAGAATGTGCGAGGAGTATACCCACAGTGACCATGAAGCGATCCGAAGCCGTATTGGAAACAGTACATAGATTGAGTCATGTGGAAGAATCATAAACAAGAAGAAACCGATGAACAAGGACATTTTTGTCAAAGCGCTTAGATTTGTAGGACATTCCCTCGAACCTGAGTGCAGAAAAATCTGTGTACAAACAGCCAAGAACCGCTTTCAAAAAAGGAATCAAGCTCAGCAAGAAAAGGTTCCAAGAGAAACTTTGCCTCAACGTCAACGTGCATCCTTGGGGACGGCTTACAGAGTTGCCATGGCGTTGATGAATGGCCCATTTGTACAACCTGAAAGCAACCTAGAGATGATGAGGGCTACCAATGAAGGGCTGTTCCAGTAGCACCTAACACCTCCACCTAACAGAGAATAGGCAAAACAACGAAGAAGAAACTGGAGTGAGTTACGAGATAGATATGGAGCCATGAGAGTGACGAAGACCCCAAGACCAGACAGAATGCCGAACCTCACTTTGAGAGCATCGATTCAGGAGAACCCAGACATGTTCAGGATCCCGTTGCAGGAATGAATCGATCAAGGTTGATTTTCCGATATCTCGAAGTAACAGGAACTAGTATTGCTGCCTAAGAACGGCAAATCACCCGGAGACCCTTCGGCATAAAGCCCTATATGCCTGTTGGATTCGGTTAGCAAACAGCTACAAAAAGTAATCCCGAACAGGCTTATCAACTACACGGAGAACGAGAACGACCTAACGATCATGCAGTTTGGCTTCCGAAAAGGTAGTTCCGCAATGGATGGCACAGAAAAAATCTGAAAAGGGCTACCCTAGCAGCACACTTGTTGAAAATCAGTAAAATTAACTTCAATGCGACTCAATTATGTCACAATCAAGTAACTACAACTAATTATGACAGTTTAGTACTACTCGGGTATTCACTGTTTCACAGTGGTCACACTTGACGTGAAGAATGCCGTCAGCAACAATCAATCACCCATTCGGTGCCGTGCATGATCCCTAAATACCTCTGTAGGATATCTAGGAGTTACTTCCAAAACCGAGCGCTGATCTACGCGACAGACTTGGAAGAGAGAAGAATGACAATTGCAGCGGGCGTCCCTCAAGGCTCCATTCGATACTCAGAGTTTCGTAGTAGCGTTTAATCACACGACTCACCGTTTACTGCACGATTCCGAGTTGTTTTCCGATGTCCCGATGAGAGAGTTGGGGATTTTCCAAGTGCTTGCGCAAAATCAATTCGCGACGTTGCTCTTCGAGTCACGCCAGTTTTTACAATTTTTTAAAAACTGACAGCGATAAAAATACAAAATAAAAACCCTCTAAAATGCTTCTACCCAAATTTTCAAGTAAAAATACACAATGAGTAATTTTCTACAGCGTAAAATAAGATTCCTCAAGACGGAATTCCTGATAGGCAACAAGAGGTTTGAGTGGGATCAGAAGACTCAAGATTTACATCCGCACAAAGACTGTGAACACACTCAAGCACAGATAGACGAAGTCATGGCTTTGACTTAGTTCAGACCTGTGTGATCATAAGAGTTTTCTCGTCTGTTTATTTTTACTATAGTTTACATTTTACTATAGTAAAATATTAAAAATAAACAAACTCACACACACGCATCGCTAAATTGAGGAAGTTTAATGCATTCCGGCTTACTAATCAGTCTATTAAAAAAAATTGGAAACACTAGAAGGAGCAGAATAACAATCAATACAACAAAGTATTCAATCAATTTAGCACAGATAAGAGCATGATTTACCAAGATGCATCGAAGTCTGTGATCAGCAAAATTTGAGTAATACTCAAATTTTAGATATGTAGAAAAAGTGTGCATTTAAATCAGAGCTCCAGGAGTTTATGAAATGAACACGAATCATCGGCTTTTTCTCAAGCAGACATCATAAGAACCTGGCCAGGCTGCATTTCTGCCTTTCCATATTTGCCAAATTTTCGATGTGATTTCCTAAAAATTCTGAAAAAAAGGTTTTCTTGCTGATGATTTTAAAAATCGATAACGTCCAGGAAAATGTTAAAGATCCAACTGGGGTTTCCAGGAAAATTATAAACCCTGATTTTCCATGATCCAAATTTCATGAAATCACTACCTACTGGTTCGATAATGGAGAAAAAATCCCCAATAAAATAACATCAACCACCCACGAAAAGGAGATTACCACTACCTACAGTGAACAATTTTAATCTTCATCCACAACAGCTCCTCCTCCCTCACCGAATTGAGTGGGGCAAAAGAGCTGTCGGATAACCTCTAAGAGCCACCAGCTCGGTAATATTGTTTATGCTCTGGAAAGCTTGAAACCCCTCTACGGTTGAACATCTCTTCATGGTTGGAGAAGAAGCTGCGAGTAATCCGAAGAGTGAAAGAAGCCAAACCGAAGAATCAAAGCGTGTAACGCGGAATTATTTTCATTACAATCAACGCAACCGAATACCCGATGAATGCTTCCGCCTCTGTGGTTAACTTCTAAATAGGAGCCCATTCCACGGTGGAAGAAAGGCGTACTTCACACGTGCCTCTCCCGTGCTTCTCCCGTGCTTTACGCGCACGCTTTTTATCCGGATAGAAGGGCCTTTAATGGATTTCGATGCTGCTTGGGGATTCGGGACTAAGCTCATGGTTCGATGCTACGAATGTTTTTGAGTTCAAGATGGTCCTATTCTCCTCTGGAGAATAGGAACCATGGAAACCTAATAACGAATAACGACCCAACCAGTTATTAGCGCTAAGTCAAATGGGATGATAAGTCAAACATAGAATGAATATGATTTTAGGTATCACCTTGGCCCTGAAACATAAGCTGGGTTGTCTCGAACCGAAGGCTAGTCGGTAACGGAACGGCATTACGAAGCCAGAGGCGGCGGAACTGATTCCCGGTCCGGAGAGCATCAATTTGCCTCACAACAAGCGAAGTGCATCTAAGAGTTTAGATTTGGAAAAATGCTTACCATAGATGCGTTAAAAGCCCAGGAGGAAAACGAAGCATCCAAGGGAGAAAAAAGTGCCTTGTTTCAGTTATTGGCAGTAGGCTGTTCGTTTGTACGAAAACAAAATTCAGACACCATACGTGCTCTCTTCGTTCGCATTTCAATATCCGCTGTGTTTATCCGACTATTCAAACCATCCGTTTCCGTTAGCTTTTCCGTTTTTCTTGACCAAAATATTCACCCACGCACCAGTGCCGCACGGAAAACTGGGAACGAATTTTTCGCTTGCCTTCCGCACACTGAGCTTGACCCGGAATAACCCCTCTAAATCACACGCTCGCGCCCATATCGAGCTCGTTGTGGCGAAAATAAAACACGAGAATGTAAATAAAGCCAGCAATGATCAACCAAGAGGTAAATATAATTATTCTAATCAACGAGCCGGGCAATCCGATAGGAGAGCCCAAGCAAACACCATTTTGCTCCTCCTGGGGGCATTTTCATCGGCACTTGTTTCGGTTTTACCCGATGTGGATTACAGATTTCCGACAAATTACCCCCTTAGGATTGCGGGAATATCCTCACATCAATATTTTTTTTTTACAATAGTCATAAATCAGATTTACAAAGCGCAAACACGTGATTCCAGAAGCGTCCTCTACAGTCAGTGTGCCGTGACTTTACCGGTTCACCTATTCGTTCTCGAGAATGCAAACGATGCTGCCGTACTTCCCCATCCATTTGCACGCTGCCTAAGCATACGGCCGCCCTATTACATTAATAACGCAAAAGCAGTATGTTTACATTGATGCCGGTTGCTATTATCGTCGTCGCCGTTGCTGTTTCCATTGACCGCGTCTTGTTTGAAATCTAGTTGACCTCTTGAAAGGTCAGAATCTCTTCCAAACACGACTGAGCAGGTCGACTACCGCCAGTGCACTTGCTAGTGCTAGTCCAGAGAGTTTAGCATACATGGAATATTTTTCTCAAGTCATTAACTATAATACACAAAACAAGACGCGTAGGTGAGAAATAGCAAACACATGATATGCTCATGAACTTGTACGACGCCACCAACGACGGCGACGGCGACGACGACGAACTTCCTTCCTAAAAAGCGCACGCTCGACTTCTCTGTTTACTAAGTTCAGTGTGTAAAGGTCGACGCGTCGAGGGCTCAAGGCAGACAAACGTAAACCTACTCGGAGAGATTCTAGAATGAACCGCGTGCACACTGACTGCTGCTAAGCCCCACATGTACATGTGTATCTGCATTGTTTGAGAACGCGCAACAACGGTTTTTTTCCGTTATGTGATTGGTTTACAGCGATATCGCCATCATGCAGCATGTAACCTTAGCACCTTTAGTATGCATGTGCACAGGGTTGCCAGCTGCCTGAAGTGTTTGCAATTCAAAGCAGACGCCAGTAACACGGAAGTAATCTGCCTTTAGATGGGTTATTAATAAGCATACTGATATATTCTAAATTTATCGCTAACCCACATAAACTAGAGGCTTGAATGCAACAGGGTACCGGCGTGGATTGCTTCCGGTGATTGGAGTATGATACTTCGTTTTACGAACCTTGCACGTCGTTCTAGTTATGATAATCGATCACTCTGGATTCGCCCAAGGATCGAAAATCGAGAAATGCACACCCCCAAGGTCAGAAAAATACCGCAATAGAGGGTATAGGTTGTGCTCAGTAGAGAACCTCATTCTTCCAATTTAACTGTGTAGTTGAGAGTCAAAACAACATATTCAGACTATAGACACTGTATACAGACCGGACAACAATTGTCTTATGCAGCCCAAACGGACTGTCAACTTTTGATTCACTTTAAAGGAGCAAGTATTGTGATCATGTGTTGTTTCGACAAAAGCCAATTATGAACAAATCTAGACAAAATAGTCAAAAGGTCGCAAGTAACATTTGTAAACAATGACTTCTAGCGTATTTTTCTGGGATCGGCTTGCTCCCATAAACTAAATAGCACCATAAACAGATATTGGAAGTTTTTACCTTCCCGCCGGTAGTGGATAATAGATGTTTACAATCTGGCAGTTCCAGGAAATTTGCGGTTTAAGTCATTGTTTACAATTGTTACTTTCGACCTTCTGTCGATTTTGTCTAGAAATAAGGGATTTTCTACTTCCATATTCAGTAAATGTAAGTATTTTCTGTGTAATATTTATTGCCGTTGGAATTACTAAAAACGAACAAAATTCTTTCTCTACACAGTGCTGATCATAGGACCACCATTTCAACGTGTATTTCACAGCACGATCAATTATCGTTTTTACAAATAATGCTTTACCAACCAAAAACAAACCATTTTAGCTGTTGTTGAGGCTATGGCTACATTATCTGAGGTTATTACGAGTGCCAGAAAATGGCCAGCGGAAAGACTTGAAGTTTATACCGGAAACCCTCTTGCAGCCTGCTTGCCCTCAACATCGGATGATACTTGAACACAATCTACGATGAACTGCATCAGGACCCGACTTACAAATGCGACGTGTTCCAGCCATAGCGCATGAAAAATTTGATCAAAACTAGTAAAGAACATCAATCAAACAAACTTCAAACAACAGAATCTATGTAAACTATGGATATGCTATGAGCCTGCCTTATAAAATCTTCCTTTGGAAACCGGAAGAAACCCACAGAATTCACTTCACATCGCGACAATTGCCACAATTTTGCTCCAAACAATTTATTTTTTACACGGCACTTTTTATTATGCTTTTTAATGAATATCTTAAAACGGAATCAAAACAAACTACCAACATCGAAACCGAATCTTTTTTTAGGCAATTGCGCTGTCTACTTCATGTTTGTACAAATACAAGTGGTGCCAGATCAATTGCTTAAATTTATGACATTTTTCAGGGTTGGCAGATTGTATGATTTTGCGATGTCCGGTCTATATACAGTGTCTAAAATTCACACTATTAAGATGCACTCATGAATTTGATAAATTCTGAATATACTAATTTTTATTGTAAGAGGGCCTTGTACTGAATTATGATCCATAAAGTTTGACATACTCCATAGATACACTGAAAATAAAATTTAGTTTATATTACGAAATCGATCGTTTCACTAACCAATCTATTCGTAGTTTGCTGCAACGACTTTGGTTTGTGTTATTTAGAAAGCTGACTTCGTATTCAGTATCGAAAGAAAGAGGCATTAATGTATTTAAATCCATCTAGCTCGCTGTACTCCACGCCTTCTTGTACCAGCCAGCCAGCAGATTTGCAGGGTATTACCAATAGGCTTGAAATATTCAATATTTCGATGTAAATGTAATCAAAAATTTCGAGTATTTACACACAACTTAACCAAAATCTCGGCAACCCTCATTTTTGTTTGTTTTAAATTTCAACCGATACATCAGTTTGCTCATGCCGGCTAACTAAATGAGTTTTCAGTTTGACCCAAACCGAGATTATCGGTTAATATAATAAAACCGAGATCGAAACAGAGAGGTCGGCTGTGCGGACCTCGGATTCAGAAAGCCGAGACTCAGCATAAAATTCTAATTGTGTAGATAATTAGATCTGCCAATATTTAGACGTTAATCCCTCTGCTTACTTTTGATCTTTAGAAACCTACCTTGAGAAACGAGCATTGGACTCAGAAAATTGCATAGGCATGGAATAATTTTCCCAATTGCAAGGATTTATTAAAAGCACGAGGAATGATTTCCGATCATGAAAAAGTTTTTTTCAGCTCCGCAATCTGTACATAACTAACAACATTTCAGAAGTGCGATGCCGTGCATGCAAGCCAAGGCGAAATTTCCTGCAAGCCAAGGCGAAATCTAAATATGAAATAAATTTTACTCAATGTTCAATATACATTCTCACAACAAGCCTTGATTTGAGAAGAAGCTGATTAAGACAATCACTACGGTGTTTGCAAACAAATGCAAAATACGAAAAGGCAAAATTTTGAGCGAACTGCTTCAACCGGTAGGAAACTAATGGATTTCTAGGTGATATATTTTAAATCTTCAAAATGACGGTAATAAATTGGTAATCAATCATGATTTATGCATCGAATCATTAGCCTGATAGACAAAACTTATGTTCGTATCATTAGGATTATAATTTGGAAAATGTTGGGGTCTTAGTCCTATTCCCTAACAACTAATTAAAACAGTCACCCCTGATTAAGTCGTTTCCTACCCTATGCCTGGTTTTAGAAATGATCCTGATCTACTAAGAAGAGCTCCTACTGAATCCATGGAAGATCTCACTAGACCATTGTGACTTGTGAGAAGTATCGTAGTTCATGAATATAAATTCAAAGCTTTTGGTTCGAAGCAGATGACGCTTTTTCTTTTATGATACAAATGATTTTGGCCTCCAACCTGCGGAGCTACAATAGAAGAGAAGCAGTGATTGGCTGTTCCGCTCGAAATTCATTTCTTGCTTAGTATAAATAAGTTATAATGATCGCATTTTGTGAGATGATGAGCACTACGAATGATTCGTACAATTTATGAAGAACGTGTTTTATGTACGAAAATTAGGTTTACGAAACGAGTTTAAGCAAATAGTAATGGTTCTTTTTGTTTCATCTCAGCAAAAAACGGCCACCTCATTAAATTGGATCGCATTCAATATCGTTATTTACGTATTGCTCTTGGCTGTATGCATTCAACGAAAAATATGATGAAATTTGTCAGAAGCAGATAATTTCTCATTCCCATGAGAGGCTCTAAGAGTGGACAGTAATTTGTTGCTAGAACGAAAAGAAATGAAGAGAATGGATTGAAAGTTCCGTATAGGGTAACGGCAAGCTTTGAAATTGATAGATAGTATCCGACTGGGAACATAATCTTTTACCAAGCCTGGAGGTTCTGGCGGGAGTGAAACCCTTATAGAATTGCTTCTGGGAGCTCTCATCTAGAATACTGATTCAAGTGTGGAATCAGTAACAACCTTGAAAACTTTGCCGAAATGCTCGAATTGAGTACTCAGTCTAGATTCTTACGAATCTATATTAATTATTTGATATCCGATATAAGTCTTCAATGATACAACTCTCCTAGTGTGCGCTTCACTTATCACAGTTCCTCCATTGATTATGATCTCTCCATGAAACAGGCTATTCAAGGAGTTCCAGATCAACAACCCATCACGTGCCACCAAAATAAGTGGTAAAGAGAGTCGACGTGTCTTTGGAAGTGCTTTGCGGGCTGTGCTTCGGGGTGGTCAGTCGCGAAAAATATCGTTCGTGTGCTGAAGCCGTAATGTTTTCAACATTTTCGAAAAAATATGCAAAATGGGCGAATCTACCTTTTGCTAGGCTTTGACTGATAATCGCTTGTTCCTATCAATCAATATCACCTCTTATCTAATACAGACTGTTTAAAAATAATAACATTCATAACACGTTGCTACGTAATCCTACGTAACCCGTGCATCCGACCCCAGAAAGAAAGATCTATAATGCAAGTTTTGTGAATGTATAGACTCTAAAACTATTTCAACTTATGTTTTGCTTAGATGCCACGATTGCGCTTGATTCCGGAGTATTTCTGAGATGCTTCTTCAGTTCCTTTGGAATAATTCCAGGATTGTTTTGGGAAACTTTTGCTTATGTTTTGAGATGCTTCCAGAGTAGTTCCCGAAAGCATACAGATTTAAGTATGTTTGTAGTGTTTCAATGATTTTGATTGGAAGCTTGCGGAATGGTTCTTGGATGCATTAATATTTGTTTTGGGATTCTTCTGGAGTTATTTTGGAATGCTTCCAGAAATCTTGAGAATTCCTTCCAAAGAAATTCTATTATGCATAATTTTTTGTTGATTCTACTATTTTTTGGGTATGCTTTCGAAATATTTGCAGTATACTTCTGAAGTACTAGTAGTTCTGAAATGGTTACAAAGCAGTTCTGAGATGCTTCCTAGATTGTTCTGGGATGCGTTCAAAACAATTCAAGGAAGCATCCAGAGTTGTTCTGTCATACTTCCATTAATTTTATTGTATGGTTGCAGAAACTTTCATCAATGCATTCAGAATTGTTTCGAGATGTTTCTAGATTTTTTCTGCAATGCTTCCAAAAATGTTTGACATTGCTTCCAAAGAAATTCCATGGTGCTTCCAGAATATTCAATAGTTATTTTAAAAAACCTCAGAAATGTTGTGGATGAAGTTCTATTATGCTTCCAGCATATTTTTCGGAAATGCTTCTGGAATAGTCGAACTAAGTACCGTCGGACCTAAATCGACCTATCCTTAGTAGTTCTGGAATACTTCCAGAATAGTCCTGGATGCTTTTAAGATTGTTTTACTTCTAGATTAATTCTGTGAAAGTTAAAGATTTGTGTTGAGAGGCTTTCTGTGTGAGTGATTCTGAGAAACATCCATTATTGTTTTAGGGTGCTTCCAAAGTATTTCTATTATGATCCCAGGATTTCCATTCAATTACTTGTAAAATAGTTCTTGCATGCTTCCAAAGGAAGGATCCAGAATTGTTCTGAAGTGCTGCCGAAGTACTCCAGAAGTTTGGTCGTGCTTCCAGTATGTTTATTGTATGGTCGTAGAAAAGTTAATCAATACTTCCAAAGTTGTTCTGGGATGAACTGTTCTGTCATGCTTCCAGTCATGTTATTGTTTGGTTGCAGGAACGGTCATCAATGCATTCAGAGTTGTTCTGAGATGTTTCTTGATTTGTTCTGCAGTGCCTTCAGAAATGTTCTTGATTGCTTCCAAAGAAATTTCTATGACGCTTCCGGAATAGTTAACAGATGATTCTAGATTTTTTTCAAAAATGCTTCTGGAATAATTGACAGAGTACTTTTGGAATACATCCTAAGTAGTTCTGGAATACTTTCAAAATAGTTCTGGGATGCTTCTAGGATTGTTTTGGTATACTAGAGTAATTCTGCGAAAGTTATAGATTTGTGTTGAGATGCTTCCAGAGTGATTCTGAGAAGCATTCATTATTGTTCTAGGGTGCCTTCCAAAGTATTTCTATTATGATTCCAGGATTTCCATTCAATTGCTTGTTAAATAATTCTTGCATACTTCCAGAGTAGTGTTGTGATACTTCTAGGGTTGTTTGAAATGCTACTAAAAAACTTCTACGATACCTATGGAGTTAGTCCCATAATCTTCCAGAGTAGTTCTGGGGTAGTTCTAGATTTATTCTAGAATGCTACCAAAATGGTACAGGAACTTTTAGCAAGTCGAAAAATGATCCAGAATTGTTCTGGAGTGCTGCCAAAGTACTCCAGGAGTTTGGTCATGCTTCCAGTATTTTTATTGTATGGTGGTACAAAAGTTATTCAATACATCCAGCAAATAATTGTAAAATGCTTCCAGAGTAGTCTCGTGATACTTCTAGGATTATTTGCAATGCTACTTGAAAACTTCTACGATACCTCAAAATTCAATCCCATAAGCTTCCAGACTAGTTCTGGGATAATTCTAGAGTTCTTCTGAGATGCTATCAAAATAGAAACATTAAGCAAAACGAGGAAGGATCCAGAATTGTTCTGGAGTGCTGCCAAAGTACTCCAGAAGTTTGGTCATACTTCCAGTATTTTTATTGTATGGTGGTAGAAAAGTAATCCTATACATCAAGAGTTGATCTGTGATGAACTTTTCTGTAATGATGCCAGTAATTTTATAAGGCCTGTACTCGAAAAAAATGCACCATTTTTATCCGTAACTTTTTCTTCCGTGGTTTGATGAAAATCTGGGTATAACTAGTTTGGAGTGAATTGTTTACATGTGCAAAATTTCATAACAATCGGTTCAGTGGTTATTGAGATGTCATCGAACCAAGAAGAAAATCGCCGGAGAATTTTGCGCGCCGTCATGGAAAATCCGACTGCGACCATGAGATGGATCGGAAGACAACCGGGAATCACCCATACAACTGTATCTCGGGTGGTAAAATCGTTTAAGGAGTCCCAGATGACCGAGCGGCGGGCCGGAAGTGGAAGAAAATCGAAGACAGCTGATCCTGTGAAGGCCCGGAAGGTGTTGGATTTTTTCAAGTGTAATCCGAACCTTTCGATTCGCGACGCGGCTCTGAATGCAAAGTGTTCCATCTGGTTCGTTCAGTAAACCATAAATCGAGCTGGGCTTCGTGTATTCAATGTCCGCAAGGCACCGAACCGGCGTGATTAACAAAACACGGGGGCCAAATCCCGCACAAGGAAGCTGTATCGAGAGTAGTTAACGAAACCGATGTGTGTGGTTATGGATGACGAAACCTACATCAAGGCAGACGCAAAGCAGATATCGGGGCTGGAGTTCTACGTTGTGAAATCACGGTTTGATGTTCCGAAAGACATAAGGATGAAGAAAGTGGACAAATTCGTCAAAAAAATACTTGCTCTGGCAGGCCATATGTCGATGCGGTAAACTGAGTGAACCGTACATCACAACGGAGGCAAGCAGGCGTTTGCCCGTACCTGGCATCATGCCCTTACGCGCGATCGACTTTGTATTGGTACAGACAAATTCACCAGAGATTCGTCCGGTGGAAAGATTTTGGGCCATAATGGAGGTCAAAGTGCGAAAATCGTCCAAGATGTTTAAGAACGAGCTAGAGTTGAAGAAACCCAAGTAGCAGGCCACGGTCATTATTAGTTGTAGTAACTGTAGTCATATTTATGTTATCTCAACTGAATGGCAACAAGTGAGCTACTTGGGAAGAATGGATGAAAGTGACCAAAAAGGTCGGCTCCACCATTGCACAAAATACAATGAGGGGTCTCAAGGGAAAGGTGCGGGCTTTCAGCGATGGAAAGAAAATTGAATAAAGTAATTATGCCGAAACATAATCCATATGGATTAATTTATTTCCTGAAAATTTCAAGAAAATCCGACTTAAAATGAATTTTTGTCGAACACTTTTGTCTGGTGCATTTTTTTCGAGTACAGGCCTTAGCATGATTGCAAAAAACCGTTCATAAAAGCCTTTAGAGCTGTTGTGGGATGTGTCTAGAATTGTTCTGAAATGCTTCTTGAAATACGCTGGATTGCTTCCAAGGAGTTCTTTACTGCATCCAGAATAATTTTGGGAAGATTCTAGGTTTTGCTTCCGGAATGCGGGAATACTTCCGGAATAGTTCAGGAGTATTAGCAGAGTACTTCTAAGGTACTTCCTGAGAATCTGGTGCTTTTGGAGAAGCGATGAGATGCTTGTAGAGTAAGTCAGGAATTCTTTTGGAAATCACTTTCGAAATGCCAAATCGAACACAGTCTGAGTCTTTATTGGTATGGTTTTTTCATCATTTTAAAATACAAACCAGTTCAAATATATGTACGTATACAATTTAAAGAAGTTTATGTATTTGCACTGGTCTACGTAGGTTAACCATAAATGAATAAATTAATAATTAAAAACTAAACAAATAAACAAACTGCTTAGAATTGCTAAAAAATCACTGAAATTCAATAGACATGCACCTAACATCTAGCATCTCGGGAAGTAGCACTACCACAAAGCTTAACCCAACGAAAACAAGACACCGCACCGAAAAGTCAGAAAGCGAAATTTTAGAGCACGACGACAGAGCGAAACCGACCGCCTTCGTCATGGAACAACCGGGAAAAGCTGATCCAACTGATGAAAGCAATACACTTGCGTTTCAGGTTGCCACACTGCACCCCAACCCCGACACCGGGAGAAGATAAAGATACGCGTAGCATTGATCAAGAGGTGGAGAAAGGGGGTGAAAATTCAAGCTAATGATGGTCATTTGAATGCGAATGAATGCTGCGGAGCCGAATCAAGAGAGTAGAGGGTGGCAGCATCAGCACCGAACGCTCTCCAACCGGAGCGATGAAAATGAAATTTGAAACCACGCTCGAGAGATAGAGAGAGAGAGTGTGTGAACGCAACAAGTGGTATATGCCGCGTTGACAGTCGACTGTTGTTCCACCGTAGTGGATAGTGGCTGAAGGTTAAACTGTGATTTATCGCCTCGTTTGTGTGAAATTAACATCGAACTTTCGCTGAAATTAGCAACGATTGCGATAGCAATGATCCTGACGGCCATTTGAGTAATTCACGCTCACAGATGCGTTACAATATCATTGATTCTGAAGCTTTGGAAGCGAAATTGTATAAATTTCAAGTCTTATCGACAGTGTTCTGGCAAAATTTTGTTGGAATATACCTTATTCCATATCTTCTTAACTATGGAGAGAACATAGACTAAATCAAGAACATACGTTACTGTCAAAAGTAGATTGTTTTTTTTTCAACAATAGTTTATCTATTGTTCTCCTTCATCTCCTTCATACAACGATTTACTACATACAACCAACCGCAACACATCTCATTACCATAGAGCAAAACCTCTTTCGTAGTGACATAATCATTTAATTGAATTAACCACTTAATTAATCTACCATGCAATCATCAGCTCTGAGAGCAAACATCATTATACTTTTGACGTCCGCCAAAAAAGAGCTCATTCCAAACCATGTGTGCTGTGGGGAAGACGTTAGCTGCGCGCCAATCGTATAGCGGTAGTATGTACAGATATAATCACTTCAAGAGTGCACTCGATACCGTGAGCGAGTGTAAAGATCTTCCTGATACAGACACAATCGCAGGCACCGTGCGCTGTGCTGCCGGTTTGATTCACTCCTATTCCGAAAACACTTCATTGTTTTCCTGTTCCTGGCACTAAGAAGGCCGCGACAGCGACGGGAAGGGTTCAGAATTTGCTCCAGAGGAACCACCGCTTGCTATTTATTCTTTACGCGCTCTGAGTGCATGGTAGCTCGTCGATCGCTGAAGAGCCGCTGTCGGGCCGAGGTGCAATGAATATCGGAATATGATCATTGCCATCCCTACATCTGACGACGACTATGGCGGGGTAGAACTACTAGTCGCTCTGGTGAACATCAGCAACGAAAAAGTACTGTTATTGGCTTGTGCCCATCCACTCAATCTCGACTCGGTACGGTTGTTCCGGAGACGTTTGTTTATGAGAGGAGCTATATGAGGTTTACTTAAGACGACTTATGGCGTTGTGTTGCTGGCTGGAGAGATGAGGATCTATGCGAACTTTATGGTAATTGAAAAGAGTCATAATAGTTAGCACAGATCCACAGCCCGGGACCGTTATCAATTAATCCGGATGTTTTGGCACGAGCCAATTTTAGCTGCTTATATCATTTTGAATTTATGATAATTTAAGTGTTCTGAGTAATATAAATAATTTATATTTACGTTGTAGTCATGCTAAAGTAAACTGTTTTGTTTGGTTTGGTTTGAGTGCTTGCGTGCATCTTGCTTTGTGTGCCATTCTGTTTTTTTCTTGGCGTAGGACTTCGTCTTTGTTTTGTTAATTTAACTTTTTTTATTGAAAAAAAAATGAATTGCGACCGTCACGAAAAATGGTCAGATTTAAAGCGTTAGTATCTCAGTCGTTTCGACAAAAAAAATCAAAATTTTGCACGAATCGATCGGAAATCTTTCTACATTTGATTCCAATAAAGATCATTGCTGATTTCGGATCACGTTATGTTGAAAAACCACATAAATGTTGTCTTTAAAAGCCACCAAAAAGTAGATTACTTCCGTAAAGCTCTGATGAAAATCCATAAAAAATTAAATAGAACCATAAAATACAACAATGTAATCCCTGCTTTATACAAAATTTAGCAATAAAATGTTTAAAATGTACCGTCATATATCTCGGAACTGACCGATATAACTGTACTTATTACCCATAAACATAATGTGATTGGTCCATAAGAGGTCCAATAGCATTCCATAAAATTATAAAATTGATCCACAGAATGTAATCTTTGTGAACTAAAATATACGCATATGATCCGTAAAGTGTTGAAAATGTTTCCTTAATAAATTGCCAATTGTCCATAGTAGATTCGAATAATGATCCGTAAACTTCAAAAAATGATCCATGAAATGAGCAAGCCGTGATTTTCTTTTGCTGCGTAGTTTTCGCAAAAACAGAAATTCACATTTGAATTTGAAGAAAGCTGAAATTATGAAATAAGGAGTGTATCGAATATAAACTATCCACATACATTTGCGTTGTACGCATGTATTTGTGATGGTTTTTTATGCTCTGAACACTGCATGCTGTGCGTTTGACTGTCAGCTTTCTTTTCTTCACTTGTTTGTGCGGTTCAAATTCTGCGTTTTCAAAATGTCGCGTATTGAAAAGGAAGTGAAAATTAAGGTTCTGGACACATGGCTAAGTGAGAAGGGTATTACTATGCGAAAATCGGCGAAGCGGTTTGGAATTCATCATGCAAGTGTTAAAACCATCATTAATAAGTTTGGGGAACACTATTCTTTGGATGAGCTACCAGGAAGAGGCAGAAAACCCGGTTCTTCCAACCCGAAACTGGAGCAGAAAGTGGTATCTCTTATCATGAAGAACAAATCAATGTCAATACGTGATATGGCCAAAAAAGTTGAAACGAGTGTCGGAATGATCCGGAGTATCAAGAGGCGAAACCACCTGAAGACCTACAAGAAGCAGAAAATCTCGAAACATTTGATGGACGATGAGACCTATGTAAAGGAGGACTCAAAAACCCTTCCAGGTCCACAATACTTCACTGCCGTCGTTGGGGAGGATGTGAGCGATGCGGACAGGTCGATTCAAGTGGAGAAATTCGGTCGATAAAGGTACTGGTATGGCAAGAAATATGTTCCTGTGGTTTGAAGTCAACAATTTTTTACACTACCGGAACTATAAATGCGGAAATCTATCGATCTGAGTGTCTCCAGAAGAGATTGTTGCCTTTATATAAGAAGCATAGTACACCTCCACTGCTTTGGCCGGATTTAGCGTCGGCTCACTATGCCAAAACCACTCTCAATTGGCTTGCGGAAAAGGGTATAGATTTCGTTGAGAAAAATATCAATCCACCAAATAGCCCTCAGCTTCGACCCATCGAACGCTACTGGGCAATCGTGAAGAGGATCTTCAAGAAGACTGGTATGGCAGCTGGGAACATGCAGGAGTTCAAAAAAATTTGGGCTTGTCCGGAACTTGATGAAGAGCATTCGATCCAAAGTTCGAAAATTCGTGAAGGAATAACTTAAATTTCATCCGGTCTTCATTATGTTCAAGTTTAACCTCGTACAATAAAGGATCAATGTTTTGTATGAATAAAATATCGGTTTTCAACATAATTTGAAAGAAAGTTTGTGGATAGCTTATTTTCGATACACTCCTTAAGTAGTTTTTTTTACTTAAAATTGACCTTCTTTTGCTCCCATACAAATCTCCGTATGTACCAGCGCCACAGTACAATCCCGCGCAACTGAAGCAACCTGACGTCACCGCAAGCTACGCGCAATCGCTCGAAACTGCGCTGCCGGAAGAGGGTCAGCTCGACGAAACCCCTCTCGAGGACTGTTGGAACACCGTGAAAACAGCTATCAGCAGCGTAGCGGAGAATGTTTTCGGTTATGTGGAACGAAGCCGACAGAACGAGTGGTTCGAAGAGGAATGTCAGCACGTGTTGAATGAGAAGAACTAGCGGGCACTTATGCTGCGTCAAGCTACCTTTCATAGTGTGGAACCGGAGGAGTGGAAGGATGAGGTTATCTGCCCAATCTATAAGAAAGGCGACAAGCTGAACTGTGAAAACTATCGTGCGATCACTGTCCTTAATGCCGCCTATAAAGTATTATCCCAAATCATCTTCCAGCGACTGGCGCCACTAGCAAATAGATTTGTTAGAAGTTATCAGGCCGGCTTCATCGAAGGGCGGTCTACAACGGACCAAATCTTCACTTTGCGGCAGATCCTCCAAAAGTGCCGTGAATATAGAGTCCCAACGCATCATCTATTCATCGACTTCAAAGCCGCATATGATACAATTAACCGATATAAGCTATGGAAGATCATGGACGAGAACAGCTTTCCGGGGAAGCTGACCCGACTTATCAAGACTACGGTGGATGGAACCCAATGATGTGTGAGAGTATCGGCTGGATTATCGGGGTTATTCGAATTCCGCAGGGGCTTCGTCAAAGTCTTCGGATGGTCTCTCTTGCCTCCTGTTCAACATTGCTCTTGAAGGTGTTATGCGACGAGCGGCGTTTAACATGCGAGGCACGATTTTCAACAGATCCGATCAATTTATCTGCTTTGCCGATGACGTGGATATTGTCGGCAGAACATTTGAGGCGGTTGCAGAGCAGTACACCAGACTAAAGCGCGAAGCAGAGAAGATTGGATTGAAGATAAATACGCCCAAAACGAAGTTCATGCTGGCAGGCGGAACCGAGCACGACAGGACCCGATTGAGCAGCAGTGTAACGATCGACGGCGATGAGTTCGAGGTAGTCGATGAATTTGTCTATCTCGACAACGATAACAGCCGTGAGATCCGGAGGCGAATTATCAGTGGAAGTCGTGCCTATTATGGGCTCCACAAGCAACTACGGTAAACAGACTTAGCTCCCGTACGAAGTGCATCCTGTACAAAACGCTAATCAGACCGGTTGTTCTCTACGGGTATGAGACGTGGACAATGCTTGAAGAGGACCTTCGAGCACTCGGAGTTTTCGAGCGACGGGTGTTAAGAACCATCTTTGGTGGAGTACAGGAGGACGGACTATGGAGGCGAAGGATGAACCATGAACTCGCGCAACTCGCCGGCAAACCCAGTATTCATAAGGTGGCAAAAGCTGGAAGGATACGCTGGGCAAGACATATTACGAGAATGCCGGGCAACTATCCTGCAAAAATGGTGTTCGACGTGGGGCGCAACGAGCAAGATGGTCAGACAAGGTGCCCAAGGATTGGAGAGGAGCAGCTACGAATCGGGCATTATGGAGGGATATTGTGCATCAGGCTATGTTATAGTATTTTGACGTTATGCCATGTAAATAAATAAATAATAGCAGTGAAACCACAATCTTGTACAACAAATTCAACGTTATAAAAACGTTTTGCAAAACATGGTTGGTGTAATGTAATTTCAACAGAATATAGAACTGCCCATAAAATCATTGTGTTTATGTTTAGGTCTACGTTTATGTTTTATAAAAGTACGGAACCATGTTTTGAAGGACAATAAAAATTAATCACTTGCAGCAGTAGTATTTTTACCTCTTCCTTTAGTCAGAGTGATATATAGAATACGAGAGATTCAAACCGCTCCTAATTTGACATGTTCTGCAATACGTTTATAATACATTTATAATACAAACAATTATAAATCATTCTGAAAAGATGTTTTGAGTGTTGATCATCTCTTGCGCTAGTATCCAATCAACCAGACATTGATGACCGAGATTTAATCCGAGAATAAAAGCGAATATAGGTTATCACTATTAGTTCAGATAAAGAGTCTCTTTCAGATGATGGCGCTGTTCGCAAAATATTCCCATAGAGCAAGAAGAGGAAGGAAACCTCATGAAAAATGTGACTATTATACGAATAGCGACAGAAACCGGTATGTTTAAAAAATAAAAAAATAAAACCCATTTGAAAAATGTTCACAACCCAGAAAATATCCAGAAACAGCACCAGGGTTCGACTAGCTCGGAAATCCAGCAACGCCTTGTTTGATCCGATAAAGCGATTTTGATGTTCACCTTTGCACTAAATCTCTTCTTTCGATACATTCCGTCTCGATGGCTTCTCCAACCCGTCATAAATTTTCTCCTCGCGGTTATATCAATATCAAATATTATTTTTATCACACCGTAATTTCCCGCCCCCTGTCGCACTATAGCTGCGTGTGCGGCGGCGGTGTCAATGTGGTAAACCCGGTCAAATCCGGTTTTGATTCACTCTCTCTCTCCCTCTCCCCTTTGCGTTGTTTTGTTTGGGTGAGCCTCGTAAAAAAAAGAGACTTTTCCTCCATTCCAATCCAATACCGGTTTTGGGGTTCTGATTCTAGGTATCTACTATGACTTTACCTTCGTGTTGAGTAATCCTGGATGCTCTGGGTGATGCTGGTCTGATGGAGAGTGGCAACATGAAAGGTTTCTTCCTCCGATTGTAATAAGAGGAATTGAAATATGATTCGAAACTGTGCGCATGTAGTTGTCACAGGAATCCTCCGAATAGTGCGGTGTTGTCAAGTTTTGGGTTGCCTTCCGCCGAATTGAGTGGTTTTTGTTTGTAGCTAACGTACGAAAGTTAAACTCAGTAAACCGTGCCGTCCGTGGAATTCCTGTCGTTTGATTTGAGGACGAAGCGTATTTATTTGTTTGGCCAATTCTGAGAATAGGTGACAATCAACGTTTGAGTAATCGGATGATTTTGGTGCCTCCCTTCCCCCAGTCCACACAGGCGTTGGTTGCTAGAGGAGAAAAAGCAAGTTCGAGTCCGGCCTAAGATTTTTTTCGGGTTGGAAAATGACCTCGAATTACCTGGGCAATAAAGTATGAAAGCTCTGGAATACTAAATTGAAAACCGGCAATAAGCCAATAAGCTTGAAATACTAAGAAGAATAAGGGTAAGAAAGGTTGAGGGTAGACGAAATTCTATAAGCTCTCCGGTTGCGTCTGGAAGAAAATTGAAAGGATAAATTTGATTGATTTGGTACAGCATTGTCCTTGCTAGGGAAACGATTGTATTTCATATTATTTGCCATTGGTCTAGGCGGTCTGGCGATGATGGATCATTTTGGCACTCTGAATTGGTTGGTCGTTAGTTATGGTCAGAAGAGGAATAAAAAACATCTTCTCAAATAAGGCGATTCCATTCCTTCCTTTTGAACGACGACGACGACGACGACGACGACGATGATGCCTCTCTCGGTACATAGGTATGGCTTCACGTTGGTGAACGGAAATCCAAACATGACATCGCTTCGCCATAAGAGAAAACCCCTCTTTAGCAAAATAATAATGCGATAATGTGGAGGAATGAAATAAACATAATAAAAACAAAATCAACAACACTCGTCATTCGATGGTTTGGGTACGAACCTAACTCAAGGAAGCGATGTTGATGTTTGCTTGGGCGTATGTAGATTGGTCGAGTCGAAATACTTGAACCAGCAGTCACTTTTTAAGATAGAGCTTGTTTCAATCCGACGTACTTGACTATTTCGGCATCTTATGATAACATTGCTACTATGGTATCTGTTCCCGAAATACTTGCAAGAATTTTTTTCCAATCTTTGGTTTAATAAGAGATTCAACAGTGTGTTAATGTTACTTTTGTTTTACGGAAGGAGAAAACGGTTCCAACAAATTAACAGAAGTCTACAGATACACAGACAATTCTTTAAGAAAGAATCCTAGAAAATAATGGAAATGCATCACTTATCTTGCAATTTTCAGTATTTGCTGAAACAAATGTGGAAAAGCTGATACAAGGATCTGCCTGATCGTACAAGGATCTGCCTGATCGTGATTATCAGCACTGTTAGATTTATCGTCATCAACATGACCATCAATTTGCCCAGCTTCCACGTTTTGGCGACTTAAAAATAGTGTAGCTGAGCTGGAAACTACCGGGTACTGCTCTGAATTTTTGTTTTCGAATCAAATCACTAAAACTCACCATCAAAACCCTAACTACCGCCTCCACTTAGGCATTTTGATCACAATTCTCACCGTCAAAACACCGAAAAGTATCAATCGTCAGTGAATTTAGAATACACTTTTTTCCGTCAGATGTAAGCAAACCAAATTATAGCGAACACGGGGGACTAATTCTGAACATATAACCGTTTTTCTAAAGTTTAAATTACGATTTTAAAGGTAGCAATCCCACGTAACAGTTCAAATGCAAATTGGTTTTATTCATGTTTCATGATAGTTTTATCAAATTTTTTTTTAATCATTCCTTTATTATAGAAATTTTCAGCCCTGGGCTGGTTCATCTCCCGTTTTGGGTATTTTCGCAACTTGTCCGGGGGTGAGATTCGAACTCGTGACTTTTGCGTGAGAGGTATGGATGTTAACCCCCAGGTTTATCAACGCATTATGGAGTTAATCCGGTTTTATCATGACATTTTCCAAGTTAAGATGGTTTTGATTAATTAACAGTTTTTAAGAGTGATCAAAGAACACTTGCAGAAACCTCCATAAAACTGCATCACTTATGAGTGTAATTCACCTTATAAGTAATTTTATTTGATACTTAATCTCCCTCTCAAGACATGGTTTCGCAACTTTAATAAATCCTGATACAAGTTTTGAAAAAGTTTTATAACTTTCTTCTTTAGGATGAATGAATCTTGGAAATGCTGCCATAAAACGCTCTAAGAACCATTTACTTTTTAACAAGAGCACTCTTGAGAAAGAACATTATGTAAAAAAATCAAATAAGTTTTATTCAAGCGCAACTTATCTTTTTCGAGAAAAAAGATTAACGCACTCCTAAAAAACTTGTTATTCTTGTACAAGATATATTAGTTTTATTTGCGCTTTATGGTAGTTTCAGATAAAACCATTGAACAAATGACGAGCGTGGCTATTCTGGATTCCCTCGGAATGGTGGCCATTTACATATGTATACAACAAAACTCTCGTTTTTCCAATGCTACGAAAAATATCTGCTATATAACATACATTTTGAAACTTAAAATGGACTGTAGATACTATTTATTCAAGATCTAACAATTTATCAGCCTTGTCAGCTAATTGTTGAATTTTCAAGTATTTTTTATTTTTTTTAAATAAATCAATGTTCTAGCAATAATTCCGTGGTGCATTAAAATTGTCTAACCTTTGTGTTATTAAACACCAATAAACTGAGCACCGCATGAAAAACTTAATAAATTGTAGGCAAAGAACACGTACATTTATGATCAATTTTACAATTAATGTACATACGTATCCACTTTCGAAAATAAACGTTATATGTGTATCGATACTATTTTTCTTTAATAGCTTCCACTCAACGATAAACAAAAAAAAGTCCCCATTCAGCAGAACGAATGCAAAAATGAAATCTTTGAGATATATTTGTGACGGACTGGAAGTGTTCTTAAAGAGAGTAATCATAAAACTTGTTGTAGTTTTATCATAGTTTTAAGCATGTTTTGAATGTCATTACAAGTATGTACCGATAAAACTATCAAGTTTTAAGCAAACCTTGGGAAGTAGTCTTGATAACCTCCTTTATTATGTGCTTTTTTGAACTTATGAGGGTTTTATGGTTGTTTTATCGATGTTATGTAGAGTATCTAGTTCTATTTGTGGTTTTAAATGTGTCTTCTTCTGAAAACTTCTTCAAGTGTACCTTAAAATTTAATTTGTTACTTGGGATTCCCAAATTTACAGGAAACTTTTAAGTTTTCGAACGGTTTATTTATGCCACATACAAGGTGCAGATGTACAATGATATTTATTCAAAGGAGAATTTTTGAACTTGTGACAAACATTTAAGTTGTTCCGTTGCATTATACCTAAGAAAATAAAATGCCTGGCTTATGTTGTAAACGAAAAAAAAACTAAGATTGTCTGTATCATCTATTAATCTGATACAAAATTAAAAGTTTTCAAATATGATGATTATGAATGTATTATGAAACAATATTAGAAAAAGACTCCATATAAATGATTGTTTTTTTATTAAAAGGGTCCTGGAGAATCGTGATTTCCCATAACTTTCCACAGGTAGTAGAAACCTTATTTTAAGTAGTTTTAAAAGCATGGCAACCCGAACCCATACTTGTTTATGGCGTGAAATGATGAATGTATAAAGAGACCCATTAAATTCTAATGGGGAAAAAATCAGAAAGACCGAATGGTGCAGTTTCCATTACAAAAAAATCCACACTCAGTAGCCCATTTCCCCCATTTTCCGTCACATACTCAAACTGATAAGCAAAACAATCGGGTTTCTTTCGAAATTACGCTGAGAAAATACAACAATCTGAACTGAAAAAGTTCAGTAGTACTAGTCTTGTTCAGGTCAGATTATATTTAATAAATACAGGATGCAACCCGTAGCTATACCTATAATATAACGGCGCAATCTTGAAATTCTAATTTTCACACGCTTATTCGGCACTATCCTTGTGTCGTTACGGAAATGGCGTTGCTTGATGGCAGGTGATTGTCTTACAAAGATTTTTCGGAAATTGATAGCAAACTGCTGTTTCTTGCCTTCAAATAACAAAAGCCAATGGCGAACAGTTGAAATTAAGGCTTGTTTGCGACAAAATCTGGACACCTCTAAATACGTATATCTCTGGGAATACTTCATCAACGCGTGAAATATTTTGCAGACTGATGAACGTATGTTTGTTCATTGTATAAAATCAATTCTTGGTGATACTACAAGCTTTTGGATCGAAGATGGCGAGAGAAGAGCAGGTGCGAAAAGCAATTGTGTGCTGTCACAATGAAAATCCGGATCTGTCAGTTAGCGGATCTCAGGAACCACCTAAAGGATGCGAAGGTGAAGCAAATATTGAGGAAGAGACCAGATCTTTCGGTACGTACTAAGGCTGGAAAAATAAAAATGTCCTCAACTTTCGTGCATACTTTCAAGCACCGGCAAGGTTTGAATTCGTTCAAGGCGAAAACTGTACATAACCGTAATGATAAACAGAATGTGACGGCTAAAACTCGGGCTTGCAAGTTGTATCGCGAATATTTGATGATGACCTATCGAACGGTATTGAGCTCTCGTGAGCGGAGAACTCTCTCAATATGAACAACAAGCTACAAGAATAGAGAAAAATTTGAAATTCTTGGACAAAAGCAGCTAAATCGGATGCAGACAAGTCTGCACAGACCCTAACGGCTGGAGTAAACTCAAAAGTTCGTAGTTTCTTCATGAAGCCTAATTAAGTAACTGTAATTAGTTTTAAGATGAATAATAATGCTCAATTAAATGAATAAAAAATGTATCTTCGATTGAACTAACATCAAATTTGTTTTGTTCCAAAATTAATCTGTCCAAATTATGTCGTAACAAGCCTTATTGCTTCATGCAAATAAAAATCATTGTTGTTTATCTAAACTTGTGGGGAAACCTATTCACAGATTTAACTTGCCAATGTGTAGCTATTACGTCAAATACCATGAATTAGGGCATAATTGATTACTCGGGTGAAATTGATCAACTTACCACACAATTACCATTGGTTAAAACGAAAACTTTCTGAATTAAGGTCAATGAGAAAATTGTCATACCCTCACAAATTTTGAATTTCTCATGATACTTGCATTTGAATTATTAAATTCTCAAAGGAGGAGAACGCTAAAGTTGTTATCAATTTCTGAACTCTTTGAAAGATCCACATTTTTGTATAATACACTATTTTTTATGATTCATCGTTTATTTTCTAAGAGGGAATCAACAGCGAATACAAATGGATGTCTCGCCGCAGTCGTGCCAATCATTTGAGAAATGTGCAGGATAGGATGAAATTAGATCCTAAGTCTTTCTGGAAACATGTCAACCGAATACCGAGGACATTTGCAAACTTTTCAAAGCAAAATTGCCTTCTGCTCCGAGATATTGACAGTGGGTCAAATTTCGCTAACAGCGAGTAGTGCGCCGCTATCTAGTGATCCGTCAAACACCATCAATATTGGTGATGCAATGATCCGTTCAACTATTTCTAAAATTAACTCATCAACATCGGTTGGTCCGGATGGTATCCCTGCAGTTGTTTTCAAAAAGTGCTGTGCTGGCATAATAACACCTCTGAGTCACTTGCTCCAACTCTCTCTAACAACTGGAAAATTTCGCTCGTTCTGAAAATCGGCCTACATGTTTCCAGTTCTCAAAAAAGGCGACAAGTGCAACGCCGACAACTACCGAGGAATATTTGCCTCAAATGCTGTAGGGAAGCTCTTTCAGTTGGTAGTTCTAGACCCAGTCTTCAATCATTGCTAGCAATCTATACCCGGTACACAGCACGGGTTCATGACTAAGCGATCTACGACAACGAACCTTTTGTCGTTTACAACATATGGAAACACATGCACGTAAAATTTCCTCTCGTTTAATTACAAGCCGAACGAGGCGTAAACAACGAAATTGTTTGCAATCCTTCATGTCCCATACAACAATGTTTGCAATCTTTCATATCTTTCATACAACAGACTGAATTCAGTGGCTATCTGCCTTGAATTTACATGAAATATTCCACTTTTTTCTGCCCTTTATGTGCATTAGGTAACGCAGGTTTCTTTCAATATGTGCAGTCACAATCATAGCTGCTGAATCCCGCCCATAAATTTGTGTGATTTAATATCTGGAAGCAAAAAAAAACCGATCCATCTCGGAACCATGTTAATTCATTAAAATGTTGAGTACTCATATTGAAGGTCATTTATTGCACTTTAAATGAAATATAGTGAAAAACTTATTCTGCGCTTTTTTTTTCAAACACCACCCTTCGTACTCGTACTCGTATCGTACTTTGAACACTCTATTGGCTAACCTGAGTGGCCATTTTGTTCCACCATCTCTTCATCATTGTGGCATCCTGAGGTACCTTTCCACCTTTCACCAACTTCTGTTTGACAATGGCCCAATACTTCTCAATTGGGCGAAATTGAGAGCAGTTGGTTGTATTGGTGTCCTTTTTGAACAAATCAACCCCTTTGTCTCGATACCATTCAAGTACTTCTATGGCAGCTTGTCAAATCAGGCCATTGCACCGTTGCTAGGGGCATCCCCTCGACCAATGACTTTATAGAACGTCTGTATGGGATCTTCACGTACGTTTCATCGCCCATGAGGACCCAAGCAACCAAAAGTTCAAATTTTACTCGAGATGGAAGCTCAGAAGTTCACATTTATTTGAAATTTAGTCTCATGCAACTTTTTTGCTGAATAACAAGAAACTTCTTGACTTTCAACTTGAAAGTTCAAGAAAAGTTTCTTGCTGTTATTCAAGTCAACCTCCAAGTTCATATGTTGTTAGTTGAGAACTTGGTATGAATTTCAAATATTTTCTAATACAAAGTTCAATCAAAGTACTAACCGTATTTTTAATCAGCGCAAAAGTTCATGATTCATATATGTTGAACTACTTTCCTACTTTTTGAAGTACATGTAAAGTTCTGAGTAACACTTTAAAAAATGTCACAAAGATTGTTTACATTTGTGATATGATGCGCTCCAAGTTTGACTAGATAAATACAAGAGCAAAAAAATGGATTTTTCAAAAACAATAAAAAAAACGGCTTATTTTATTATCATAGTAATAAACAAGGTAAACTCAATTATTTTCTAGTTCAGATTGAATTTTTGATGAACTAATCAGAGACTTTTAGGTTCAGATAAGATTATAGAGAGTCGGGGGTGACCCCTGCGTAGTGGTTAGCATCCATAACTCGTACGCCAAAAATACCACGTAACACTTTAAAATACCACTTCCGATTCTTAGTTCCACTACAACGCTTGCTATGATTCTGCCGATCAATAGTATGTCGCTTATGGACATGTTTATGAGTTCAGCACTGAAAGAAAAAACATTTCAAAACAAGCCGTCGAAACATTCTTATCACAAAGAGCGCTGCAGTAAAATAAACAGTGCGTTCAGGTATTAAATAACTCAAGTCTTCGTTCCAGTTACCGTCAGAAAATATCAAAATGCGGTAATTAAATTAAAAAAAAAAGTGTTTTTGGATAGTTGCAGTAAAAAATAACTCAATTTTATCCAGTGGGGTTTATTCAAGGGGTGGATCGCTTAGCACACTTTTCTCCTGTGCTATTTTTTTAGTGTGCCTACAAGCATTGCATTGTTCTGGGAGTTCCCGTAATGTGCCGAACGTGCCGATGTGTTTACAGCCCACATTGTTATTTCTGCTGAGCCTGGCAACCGGGAAACGCATATTGGCAAGGTTGCTGGTTTTTTATTTCTATAAGCTCAACTGTCAAAAGTGTTTCTGAGTATGTTACACATGTGCCACACGCGATTTACCCTTGGGTTTGATTTTTACACCTCCAAAAATTACAATTTTACATATTATTGAAGCACGTGGACGTGCTGATATCGGTGCTTTGTTCAAGGTATTTTGGAGTTAACGCCCAGATATTGTATTTATGAACGACTTGGTAACCAAGAACTGCTCTATGGCTTCATGAGCAGGAAATAATATCTCGGCTGCTGAACATGGTATTGATAAATGCTGCATAAAAATACCTGACCACCAAAAAAAATATTATGCCAGATTGACATTGAGATTATTGCTCAGTCAGTACAGGCGCGGCTACAAAGCAACACCATGCTGAAGTTGGCTGGGTTCGATTCCCGGTATGGTCTTGGAATTTTTCTTTAATTAAAATTTCTCGACTCCCTGGGCATAAGGTATGATTATACTTGCCACACAATCATACTAAAAAGGTACCTGGCATCAAAAATTCTCCATTAACAACTGTGGAAGTGCAGTTCGAAAACTTACTTCGGACCTTTCGATGCTTTTGTCTAGATTTCTAGTATCTTTCAGCTATTCCCCGGCGTCCCCGAGCAGAAGACAACAATATATGAATACCTAATTTTGATCTTGATAACTGGCCTTGGTATTAAAGAGCTCAGATTAAGAGGTAAAATACCTAAGCAAAATACCTAAGAGTTGCAAGCAAAATATCTCTCGAATACCAAAACATGTTATTTTGGATACCTGGAAATACCTGAGAGGTACTATTTTGGTATTGTGTTACCTCAATTTGGTATTCGCATAACATTGTGGGAACAATTTTATGGTATTAAGTATCCTCAGGTATTTTACCTCTTAATCTGAGCTCCTAAACACCAAGGCCAGTTATCGAGTTATTCGTTCCTGCTCGGGTCTTTTATAACAAGCTGTGTAATTCAGAAGGCATTTTACTCGCGGTTCTTAGGAATTTTGCTCGTCAATTCCAAGTTTATTTTCCCTGATCAAAATGAGTTTTAGATATGATATTTTTTCCAGCTCGGGTTCTCTTTGCCCAAATGTTCCTTTTTCTGCAAATTCACATTTTTTCGATAACTTTGTGGATGGCCGCGACGTGAAAACTGACAATTTTAAAAATTAGACTACATGATGGCTAAGCATAAGCCGAAGATTATGTTAATATATTTCTAACAAAAAACAAAATTCAGTCTCAAAGAACTTAAATTTAGACCTATGACAAATAATTCAATAGTAGAATTAAACAATTAAAGTACGCAAACAAATCCAAATGAACTTTTGATTAAGTTTCATTTTTTTCTTATGGTTAAGAACGGTCAAATATTGAAGGTTTCGTATGCACTTTCCGTGAACTTTCAAGTTTAGTTTGAACTCTAAATGTACTTTCTGTAAACTTTCAAGTTGAAATTTAGTATTAAACATACTTTGTGTGAACTTTCGAGTTCATATTGAGTACAAATTGTAATTACGAAAGACTTTGAAGTTTAGAGAAAGTTTTTGGCTAACAATTGAGTATGAAATGAGAATTTAGAATGATTTTATAAATCGTCAATTTGGTGTAGTGATAAATGTATGTATCGCGTAGTGTAGTGATAAATGTATGTATCGCAATTTCAACGAGAAGGGCTAGAGTCCTAGCCTGGTGAAACAAGTAAGAAATTCCAGTGGGAAAAGGGGTCTTAAACCATCATAAAAACCTTTCCCAGCCCCAAAAAAATCCTGCACACAAATTTTCACGCCGATCGGATCAGTAGTTACCGAGTCTATAAGGGCCAGACAGACAGACAAATAGAAATTGAATTTTATATATATAATGGAATCCTGGCTCCACAAACCACCACATGCCAAATTAAGTTCCTTTTGCTTGACTAGTTCTTGAGTCAACCAGAAATTTGTGTTTCATTTGTATGAGAACCCCCCCTCTTTCAGAAGAAGAAAGGGTCTCTAACTACCATAGAAACATTTCTTGCCTCCGAAAACTCCCACATGGCAAATTTGGTTCCATTTACTTGATTAGTTCTCAAGTTATGCAAAAATTTGTCTTTCATTTAGAAAGGAGAGGGGTCTCAAACTACCATAGAAATATTTCTCACCTTCAAAAATCTGTATTTGCCAAATTTGGTTTTTTCGAGTTATGTTTCGATTAGTTTTCGAGTTATGTAGAAATTAAAGACTGTATTCAATGAAATTTGGACACACGCAATTGTTCGTAACTTTTTAGCGTGTAGGTAAAAATTATTGAAATTTTAACTGAATGTATTTCATTGTGTTGTGTCAATTGTGTAATGTTCTCGTGAAAATCGGTCGAGTGATTTCAGTGATGGCTTCGAATGAAGAAATAGTGCGCCAACAAATTTTGGGCACTCACTTCGAAAACCCAAACGCTTCTCATCGATGGATCGGAAAACAGCTCGGAATTGCACATTCAACCGTATCTCATGTGATCAAAACGTTCAAGGACCGTCAGACAACCAAGCGGAAAAATGGTAGTGGCAAAAAACTTGGCACATCAAATCCGGAGAAGGCCAGGATGGTATTGAACCAATTAAAGCGTTATCCCAACATTTCGATCAGGGATGTTGCGAAAAAGGCGAAAGTTTCAGTTTGTTTTGCGCTGAAAACAATGAAACGTTCTGGATTACATGTGTACAAGGTCCAGAAGGCACCGAACCGGAGCGATAAACAGAACTCGGTGGCCAAAACTCGTGCAAGAAAACTGTACAGGGAGTGGCTCACAAAACCGTTCTGCTTTGTGATGGACGATGAGACCTACATTAAAGCCGACACCAAACAAATGCCAGGACAGGAACACTACGTCGCCACCTCTAAGTTGTCCGTTCCGGAGAGTGTACGGAAGAAGAAACTGTCGAAATTCGCCAAAAACTTCCTTGTCTGGCAAGGATGTGGCAAAATGAGTCAGCCTTTCTTCACCTCTGGGACCGTCAACGGACAAATCTACCAGGACGAATGCCTCAAAAAACGACTTCTGCCCTTCTTGAGATCTCACGATGGCCCGACACTGTTTTGGCCGGATTTGGCATCTTGCCACTATGCTCGGCCCGTCTAAGACTGGTACAAAGATAATAATGTATTTTTTGTACCAAAAGACGTCAACCCTCCAAACACTCCGGAACTTCGCCCAATTGAAAAATGTTGGGCAATCATGAAGGCAAAGCTCGTTAAACTCAAAAACTGATAGAAAATGAACTTGAACTAAAGAAAGTGTGTTTAAAAGTAAGTAAGCAATGTCTTGCAGATGATCAAGGCAAAGGTGCGGGCATTTGGGTTGAGAGAAGAGGTTCAATAAACCAATGATGTCACAACTTAACCATTTAGTAGTACTTTATTTTCAGAAAGTTTGAAAAGAATCGGGCTCAAGGAAAAATTTTGGTGACCTATTTTGTGTGTCCAAATTTTATCGAATACAGTCTTTAGTGTTTCATGTGTATGTTTGCCCCCCCACTTTCTGATGGGAGAGGGGTTCTCATATCATCACAAAAACCTTTTCCGGATCCTTTCTGTGAACAAATGTTCACGCCGATCGGTTCAGTAGTTTCCGAGTATAGAAGTGTCAGACAGACATACAGACTGAAATCCATTTTTATGTATATTTTAAATGAACCCCACTGGATAAGGAGGAGCTTATTTTTAGGACTATAATCTATGGCCTTGTAGAAGCTGTTGTTTTTATTTAGTTTGATTACCGCATCTTGAATTTTTTGGACGGCTTCAGGAACTAGTTCCTTGGGATCAAAACTAGCATCATGAAGCAATTGTATTCCCATTAACACTAGCCACATTTGAAACATGTCGTTTTGTGTTCCTTAAGTTATGTTTATGAAATTTTCTGTTTTTGTTTTCATGGTATGTCCTAAGAACTGATACACTTTTTTTTCTAACTGTTGTGTAACCGAGGACTTAACTTAAATTTACATGATTTGTTTAAAAGTGCATGTTAATGCAATAGAAATGTTGACTACTTAAAACGAAGGTCATTTACTGCACTTCAAAGAAAATAAATCGAAACAAATTATTCCGATTATTCCTATCAAAATGTATTCAAAATTTAATCAATTTTCATTCCACAATACAGCAGCGTTTATGGAAATTTGAAGGTGAAACCTTCGTAAGAACATTTTTGTTGCTTGCTTCGTTGAAATAATATGTGTTTCTATTTTAACTGAATACAATTCCCTTCAGCTATTTCAACGAATCTTCAGGACTTTTTTCGGAAATTGGTAAACATGCTGGTAGAAGCTTTTTTATGGAAAGTGAACTTGAAAGTTCGGTTCATTACTAAAAATAAAGTAAGTCATGGTGAATATTATTGGGTAAAAATTATCCTATTATCCGAACTTTTGGTTGCTTGGGTTCAAACTTGCCTAAAAATCGAAAAACATACCTCATTTTTTTTTCTACTGATCAACTTGAATTGGTAAATAATTAGGCAGTAAAACAATTTGAGCACTGAAAAAAGTTCCACAATATCCACTTTTTTCCAACCCACTGCATCCGACTCGTGAGCCTCAAATAATTCGACGCCGATCAAATTTAGAAATTGACAGCTCATGTTAATAGAAAATTAGTAATTATCAAATGCGCCTCAACCCGTCTCGAGCCGTAGGCAATCATCCAAATCGCCAACATTTCAACCCCTTATTAACGAATCTGCAAGCTTTTTATGTTGACTTGGCTTTCTTACACACACCCACTCTTTGGGAAATGCCCGTCGCGCTCCAAACCGTGCTCATCATCAATCCGCGCGGCAACCGTCTCCCTTCTGTTATTATTACTAATAATAGGCCCCTTTTAACCATCAACCCACCAGTCCCTCACAACATCGGAAAAGTAAATTTTCAAATGATTTCGTACCGAGCTAGAGAAGAAGAAAAAAAAACAACAAACGTATGTATAATTACCATTTGCAATGAGTTCACGTAAAAGTTCACGTCTTCGTCGTTGGTCTTTCGCCTTCTTGTTGCTTCTTCCTCCGCTACTACTGCATATTCTTCTCATGCAGCACGCAATTTTCCGCCCGTTTCTTCGAGTATGCGTGCATTCAAATCCGAAAGTTTTTCTCCAAGTGTAATTTTTCACCACCGATAGCAGCACTGATAATGGCAGTAATGATGATGAAACAAAACCAAAAAAAAAAAAGATTGCACTTCCACTTCCACACGCAACAATCAGAAAAACTGACAGATGCCTCACACCGAGCTTGTATATTAGCTTCACTCAACTTGTGGATTCGAATTTTCCTTTAGATGTTGTTGCTTTTAGTTGTTTCACTTTTGGATGATTTGCCAAGGTTTCTGGTATGTTTCGCTATTTTTTTTTATCGCACTCTACAATTTTCTTCGTTTTGTGAATTTTTCATTTGCTGCTTTCTTCTTCTTTTTCTTCTTCTCCGTCTTCCGACTGCTGATTGTAGTCGCTCGATCACGCGGGCAAGCACTGGTTGCCGTTTGCGCCTTTTTTTCCTCCGCTATCTGGCTTACGGAAATTTTCCTTTTTCTTCTCAGCTCACATCCAAAACAACATGCCGATCGTTCGACGGATGAATAAATGAATGGCAAAGCACCTCTTGTAGTCCACCCGGGGAAAACGATCAATTAGCCATAAAATTTTATCACTCGAAGGTGGTGGGGTGGCGGAGGCCTTTTGTTTCGGAATTGAGATTTGTTCAAAGCTGATTAACTATTCACTAACTACTGCTGCTTTTCCTCGGCTTGGGTGGAACGGCTGCAAGTATTCTGCTTTCATTTGGCTGCAATTAGTGCTCAAATCCATACATTCACTAAAAGAAGATTTTCACTTTTCCCGCCGTACGAACTATCCACTTCGTTTCGAATTTTTCACTAACTAATCGATAAACGCCCCGTTCAGAACTTGGATCGTTTCACTTTCGATTTTCCGTGCGCGTCAGAAGGCTTGCAACACTTGACCGAAGGGGAGGCGTCAGAAAGAAAAAGTTTCGCAAAGACTTCAATACCCGCTTGTGTGGTCAAATCGCCCATTGAGCGGCCATTGTTGTGTTCAAAGGTATGTGCAGCGAAGCGCGAGACTCCTACCCACCACAAGCTGCGTAAGTTGTTTCTTGCGGCCACTTGGTAGCGATGAAGCGTACCGAGTTTCGAGAATTCTGCCGCACGCACGTTACCTTGGGGTAGGGGGGGGGGGTTTGGTTCACCACCGTTTGGATTCCGTCGGTCGCAGTCAACAACCAGTTACGGTTGCTTCAATGTTTTGATACATTCACTGCAAATGTTTGTATTTGATTGCTTTGTCGTCACTTGTACACCGTCACTGTTGCCAACGAAGCAAAGCCAATTGACAAGTTTGTCGTATTACTAAATACTGTTCGTCTGTGTTCTTCCAGCTGATTGATGACACCGATTTTCACGCTGGATTTATTTGAGATTGGTTTCTTTTGTTTCCAAAGAAAAGTCAACTAAATCAACAGCGGTGATTACTGTATTTTCTCCGTTTTAAACTGGGAAACTGAGTCACTTTTGCTGAGTCGGATGGAATCGATTTTTTGTTTTCGCTATCAGTAATCAAAACTACAGAGATTCTGAAAAAAGATAAGAGAAAAAATGGATTAGTTTGAATGATCAAGATGGCACAGTTGAGTTTTTAGTGTAAGAACACACATTTTGCCAATCACACAGTAAAGGGTGTACGATCAAAATTTAGTCCACTTAAACATGACGTATTTTTTTAAATCGTGCATTTAAAAAATAAAACCCAACCGTGCAGCATGAAGCCTCTAAAGCATGGCCCACTTTGTAATGGAACAAATTCATCTGGGTCTATTTTGCATTTAAATCAACGGATTCGAAAACGGGTTTGTCTTAAGGTGACCATTTCAGCGGGGCCAAATCATAAGTCTTTGAGTTATTTGTTAGGGAAAATTTGAGCAATAAAAAAATCTACGCAAACTATAGGGTGTCCCAGGAAGTCTGATCACGATTTGTAAATAACACTGCGAGTTCGGTTTTTGAATTATTAGAGTTTTCTTGCACTTTTATCTACTCTACAATATTTTTCTATAGTTCAAGATGACATTTCCGATATCTATTTAATCGTATTTATGGATGCAACTTCGTCCCATTCGTTCGAGTTTTTATTATTCTTGGTATTTTTCTTCCTGATTTTTTGATTCTAGGCATTGCCAGTTTTGTTCGCTTTACTTTACATAAAATTTCACAAAATAAACTAAAGTAGAACTACTTTGAAATACTTCAGAGATTTTCACATATGATTTATCAGCCCTTCGACAATGAAAACATAATAATTCACTCTGCACGGGTTTTGTTCCTCTGGTTTGTGTTCAGATTAGCCATTTGTTAAATGTACAACCGAAACTCATACATTTCCATTGAAAATTTTAGAAGTAGCTAGGCTAACATTACATCCCCTTAACCTACTTTACGCGATTAAAATCTTTTCCGCACTTGTTGAACCACACTCAATACCTGATTATTGCTCAGTGGTTTTTGTTTACACAGAAGCTGTGTCTGAAATATACACTTCAATAAATATCCAATAAATAATCTCCATTCAGAAAGGGGGGGGGGGCTCTCATACAAATGAAACACAAGTTTCTGCAGAACTCGAGAAGTAATCAAGCAAATGGAAATAAATTTGACAGGCGGAAGTTTTTAAAGGCAAGAAATATTTCTGAGGTGACTCGAGACCCCTCCGCTTTCTGAAAGGCGGGGGGGGGAGGAGTTGCATGCAAATAAAACACAAACTTCTGCATAATTCTAGAAGTAATAAAGCAGATGGAAGCAAATTGGGCAGGTGGAGGTTTTTAAGGCAAAAAAAAGTTTCTATGGTGATTCGAAACCCCTCCTCTCTTTGGAAGAGAGGGGCTCCCATACAAATCAATTACAAATTTCTGCAGCAAACTCGAGAACAAATCAAGCAAATGGAACCAAATTTAGCAAGTGGAGGTTTGTGAACGTAAACAATGTTTCAAAGGTGACTTGAGACCCCTCTCCTTTCTAAGGGGGGGGTTCGATACAAATGAAACACAAATTTCTGCTAGAGTCGAGAGCTAATTAAGCAATTGGAAACGGTGAAAAATGTTTTCATGGTGGTTCGAGACCCCTCCCGCCTCTAGAAAGGGAGGCTCCCATGCCAATGAAAAACAAGTTTCTGCATAACTCGAGAACTAATCAAGCAAATGGAACCAAATTGGGTATGATCGAGTTTTTGGAGGCAAGAAATGTTTTTCTGGTTATTCGAGACCCCTCCTCCTTCTGGAAAGGGGAGCTCTCATACAAAAGAAATACAAATTTCAACTTTACTTGAGAACTATCCCTATCGCTATGCAAATTTGTATGCAGTGGTTTTTTTGTCCGAGAAAAAGTCTTAAGATAGTTCGAGATCCCTCTCCCCGCTGGAAGTGGGTGCTCCCAAACAAATGAAACACAAATTTCAGTATAATTCGAGAGTTAACCAAGGAAATGGAACCAAATTTGGCATATGGAGGTTTTTGGAGGTGAGAAATCTTCCTATGGTGGTTGGAGACCCCTCTCTATCAGGAAAGGATAGCTCTCATACAAATGAAGAAGATTTTTTTTGCATAACTCAAGAACTTATTAAACAAATGGAACCAAATTTGGCATGGGCAAGTTTTTGGAGGCAAAAAAATGTTGTTATGGTTATTCGTGACCCCTCCTCTTTCTGGAAAGGGGGGGGGGGGTAATGTAACACCAATTTCAACCAAACATGAGAACTATCACTACTGCTATGTAAATTTGCGTGCATGGGTTTTTGAGGCCGGGAAAGGTTCTAATGATGGTTCGAGACCCCTCCTCCCTCTGATAACCATACACATGAAACACAAATTTCTGCAGAACTCGAGAACGAATCAAGCAAATGGAACCAAAATTGACATGTGGCGGTTTTAAGAGGCAGGAATTTGTTCTTTGGTGGTTCTGTTGTTGTTGTTTTTAATACTATACAAGAAGTGTATCTTATGCTAGCAATACAATAACCATGTCAGACATTAAACCTTAGAATCAAAGTATTCGAATAAGATATGAAAAGAAGTAGCCCATATAAATTTTCAAAAATCTGTAAAATCTGACTTTTTTTTCCAAAAATTTGTAATCTGTATATACAGAATTATGTATCCGAAAACTACAATACAATTGAATGATTACAGATAAATCTTTATATATGGCATCCCTCATCGTACGCC
The DNA here is from genome assembly GCA_034211315.2 of Aedes japonicus. Taxonomy (NCBI): domain Eukaryota; kingdom Metazoa; phylum Arthropoda; class Insecta; order Diptera; family Culicidae; genus Aedes; species Aedes japonicus. Next base: position 33,907 of record JASCZW010006430.1, on the reverse strand, counting down.
AAAGAGCAGACTTTTGATCTAACACTGCTCGTTAGCTTCAGTACAGACTGTTTGCCAATGATTTTTGATACATTTTTTTCCAGCCTCTTCCAAAAACTTTGAAGGAATTCACTGCCTTAACGTGTTTGCGCAAATATGTCTTTGTCAGAGCCCAAAAAGCTTCAATTGGTCTTGCCAAATTCGGCCAAAACAGTACTGAGTTATGTTTCCGGATCATGGGGAGCAGGCGCACTCCAAGCATTCCCGAACGTAAACATCAGCATTCATCGTATCGGTTGTTACAAACGGATTTGAAAGGATACCACACTCTCAAATTTGCAAACCAATTCTTTTATACGGAATTTTTCGGTAAAAATTGACATATCGGGATCGTCAATAGTTTAATCTGCACAAGCCGTGTAGTACTGATCACCCGTTTTATAATCAAATTTCACGTAAAATTCTTATTATTTATATCTCATTTTAGAATTTCAAGTTTATTGTCTTCACAATTTGCTTATTGCTTGCTCTCAACTTAGTGTTCTAAATGCACTTCCACAGTTATTAATTGAGAGCTTTCGAGGCCAGGTACCATTTGTGCATTGGTATGATTATGTGGCAAGTACAGTCATACCCCCCTATGCCCAGGGAGTCGAGCATATTCTTTAACGAAAAAAGACCAGACCGGGAATCGAACCCAGCCACTTCTAGCATAGTGTTGCTTTGTAGCTGCTCCTCTACCGCTAAGGAAGCTAAGGAAGGATTCATCATCCTTAATTTTGCATGCCGATTTTCCTTACAGCAGTTTATTGTATAATTTACGGGCCCTTGGTTTGACAGATGCTGCTTGATTTTCACTTCGTTTTGACTTCTACTGCTTGAAAGTCCCTAGTCCTTTTTGTGTCTTTGCTTGTTCAACGTTACTTTTGGCCACATCTTGAACGAAAGTACCCTCTAACCGGGCGAAAGCTTGAGTGATTTCTCAGTCGTCAACCTTTAGTTAACACTGGGGACAATTGGGCGGATTGAGGGTTTTTGGAACAAACTGGACTCTGCTGTCATTGTACCAGAAGAACTCAGGGTGTGGGGATGAGGGTGCTAATTCCTCGACCCACTAAAAACCCACCCGTGCCTTAAGCCCTGGACCCTCCCCGGAACCACCTTTCGTTGTTACTTCGGGGAGGGGGCTATGTCTAACTACTTAGGGCTTTAGTAGTTAGGTGGTCCCTGTGACCTGCCGTTGGTCGGTTCGCCATTTTTGTTGGAGATCAAGGACAATCTGGCAGGCTGCTACGCATACCGCGTCCCAGATGTCCCGGTCGCCGTCGAAGCGAGGACATGCGAAGAACACAGGATCCGCGGTTTCCTCAGCTCCCGCGCACTCGGTGCATGTGGAGGGCTGTCCATGCCCATATTTGTGCAGATATGGTCTAAAACAGCCGTGGCCTGACAATATCTGCGTTAAGTGGAAGTTCATTTCACCGTGTCGCCCACCAACCCGCCCGGTTGATTCCGGGATTAGTCAGTGGGTCCACTGACCTTTGGTGGAGTTGTTCCATTCCCTTTGCCACTTAACCATGGATACGGTTCTAGTGGTCTTCCGAATAACTCTTGTTCCACGATGTTCGGAGCACTCTACATCCTCTTTTATGACAATGCTTATTGGCATCTTATTGGCCCCGCTATGACGCAGACCGCGTCGCGTGATACCGTTTGGAATGCACTAACCACTCTTCGGTACATAAGCCTGTGCGTACTCTCTGGCTTACTAGTGTAGCTCTCGGTACTTAAGGCGGTGATCCATGCCAGCCCGCCTTACCTTAGTATGGACAGGGCGACACTGGCCAGGAGTTTACGCTTACTCCCTTGCACCGCCAAGCTATTCGACATCATGCGGGATAATGCCGATATAGCTATAGAGGCTTTCTTGCAGGCGTAATCGACGTGACTGATAAAGGACAGCTGACCCCAAGATACCTCAAAGACTTCTTCGATTCGATTGTGCAGTTACATGCACTGATCGTCGCATGTTGCTCAGATTTTCGATTATTTAGTCGGCGTTTACATAGGTTTCATCATCAATCAGTTTGCATTCACCGGACTTGGTTAGTAGGTTGTCATACAGCTTTCGGGTTCCGGGTTCAAGCTATGGTATTCTGCACCAGTGACCGATTGAGCTACCTACTGGTGCAGTATGCCTGAATGTCTTCGGGATTACGAATTCCCTGCACTGTACTGTGGGCGGCATCATACTTCAATTGCGATCAGACATACCCGAGTTACTTCAGGTGGACCTCACGACCTTCCCGTGAGGCTGACAGTTGGCAATTCTACTCAGGCGTTTACATCGAGGCATCCGAGACGTCGTACAGGTTCTCCTGCACGCGCCAACACCGATTTTTTTGAAAATGAACGCGGACGATCATGGATTTTCCTGGTTAATGAGCACGATTTTTTTACTACGCTGCTCTTGCATGGTTACTGTCTCCAAAATGGTGACATGGTGACAAGAAGTGCTGTAATAAGCAAAAGAGTCCATTACCAAGTGGGCCATGTTTTATTTTGGTTTCGACTTTTCTCGAGTACTTTTTCAAACAGACGTATTTTATTTTGTAAACAAATACACAGATAAAAAGGAACACTGAATTCTCTGCGTTATCTAATGCACATAAAGGGAATGCTAGATTTGGCAGAAAATAATCGGATGATTCGTGTAAATTTAAGCCAGATAACGCATGAATCTAGCCTGTTGTATGAAAGATTGCAAACAATATCGTTGTTTACGCTCCTTTGGCTTGGAATTACACGAGGGGAAATTTTACGCGCTTGTTAAAATTAATTATTTTTTTCTGTGTAGGGGAAGTAAGATTCAAAAGTAAATTTCTAAAAACTCTCAGCACCCTCATGGAAAGTAGCATGTCCATCATGTTAGGCAAATGTTATTCTTTGTGTTGGTGGTCCTAGTTTGCGTGAAAGTGCAAATGGTTTCAAAAATTTAATGTTAGAATCTTACTTCCCCTCTTTGTTTGCCAAATTAGATACGTCTGTTTGAAAAAGTACTCGAGATTTGCTCTTCAGTTATCAGAATGGCATCCAGCGATTTCAAGCAAAGCCCCACCTCTCCACCGGATATGTTGCAAATAAGCTGTGAGTGTCGTCTACAAACGTGCATTGAGTTTAAAATCGACTTATAAGAAGGTAGGGACTCTAAATTACCAGGATTTGCATATAAAAAGTAATAAACCATCCGTAAAAAATTGTAAATTATGCCAAGAAAAACGCATCCTTGACTCATAAGACTCTGGTGAATTACCATAAAAAATAGAAATGAACCATACAATTCATCAAACTGATCCATACTTTATATAAAATTTAGCAATAAAATCTCAAAAATGTAGCGTTTTATATCTAGGGTACGATCGTTAAAACTATACGGATTAATCATAAACATATTGCAAATGATCCATAGAAGATTCAATAACTGTTCTCAAACTTGTAAAATTGATCCATAGAATATAACCTCTGTGCAATAAAATATATTCGCATGTTCCATAAAGAATTTAAAATTTTCCACGAATAAACTGCCAATGATCCATAAAACAATGAATAATGAACCATTATATATATGATACATAGTATATTAGGTTTGTTCGCTAAAGTATACGGTATATTCCACAAATTATGCTTGCATTTTTCCAGGTTGAGGCATTATTTTTTTTTTGAAATTTTGATCCAGAGGTTCCTACTCAGAATTAGTGGCATGTCCGTTCTTTCAGCTATCCGGATGAAATATTGCTGCTAAGGAAATATTGCGAAGTTTTTATGGAGCCGCATTGAGGATAGATGAACTAAGGCGGCAGAAAGCTGTCAATGTTTCCGACAACATAGCGTAGGTTAAATTCTAGGAAAACGACTGATTCCGAAAACGGAGCATGTTATTTATAGTTATAGGGTATAATTTAACTAAAATTTTCTGAAATAACAGTTTGATCAAGTTTTTAATTTGACTAGTAGTTCTTTATGTACATACTAAATTCTTTGACAAATATGTGTCGTATTTGCGAGAAGATCATCAAGGATCATAGCTATAATGTTAAGTGCACAGTTGGTTTGTTATGAATCATTTTTTGAAGATTATGGTTTGTTATACAAACTATTATAGGTCATTGGCAATTTATTTATGGAACATTTTCAATAATTTATGGATGATATGCGCATGTGTTAGTGCAGAAATGTTACATTCTGTGGGTCTATTTTGCAAGTTTAAAGTGATTGAACCTTCTAAGGATCATTTGCAAAATATTTATGGGTAATCCTTGCAATTTTATATGCATGCCCTTGTTAGCAATTTTGTTAAAAGTATGGTCAAATTAATGAGTTTGAGGGCTGAAGATCATTATCGGGGAAGGTAGCTCATCAAATCTACCGGTCCGCCTAAGGACTATATCGAAAATAAAATATCCGCATCTTTTTCTCCCAAATTATACAAAAAATGATGTTTTATTCAAACCAATGCATGATTCTTTATTGTACGGTATTGAACTTGAACATTGTGAACACCGGGTGAAAATAACAATTTTCAGTTCCGGACAAGTGTTTCGTCACATTTTTTGGACGCCTTAGCCTTTTTCGTACTCCAGCATATTCTCAGCTGTTTTACCAGTCTTTTTGAAGACCCTATTCAAAATCGCCTAATATTGTTGGGCCTAAGCTCAGGGCAATTTGGCGGATTAATGTATTTCTCAAAAAAATGTATATAAATAACAATCAAAAGTGTAAAATGTATACCCTTTTACGAAATTGAGAGTTGTTTTGGCGTATTGTGCCGACGCCAAATCAAGCCAGGTATAATTGTTCTGGAAAAAGTCTCAAAGCATCAAGTTAGGATTCTGAAAGTTAGGCTCCAACGAAATCTGGGAAAATTTTCAAGAAAATCAACCAAAAGAATTTAAACATTGTTTCCTACACCCAAGTCCAACTATTTGCACCGCATATATTGTGGAGTCAAGAATCAATTTGGGATTTGAGATATAGAGAAACATGCAACGAAGTCAAAAACAACTCAACGTTCAATGACAATACCGCAGGCGATGGCCAGTAAAGTCGAACAAAAATGCAACTGATAATCGTGTGTCAAACCAGCAGACTGCGATGTGGTTTTTTCCCGTGGATGTGTATTTTCCCACCATGGGATCAACAACATTCTTTTAAATCGATGATTGGGGTCGCTATACAAATTTCGATAAATTTTAAATTTGTTTAAAAAATTACGCAAAATTAATCCACCCCTGATTTCGGTTATCAGTTGTTCAGTTTATTGAGTTCGCCTTGGGTGTCAAATGTTCCGCAAATCTTCCGAAACATTCCGCGCCAATCATCAACATTCAGTTGATCAAAACTGCCATTCCACTCCAAGTTCATTGACACATTAAACTACTTCACTGCGAGGGAAACAAAATTATAGAAAGGAAACAGGTTTTTCGCTCGAGCTGATCCAGCATACCATAACGCCAAAAGTTTCATAGATACTGTCTGTCTGTCCGAAACCACAATCACCCTTCTGCGTCTCTTACTGTTTTTGAAATTAACAAAAAAAAAAAACGTCAACGCATCTCAAATTTCCGCCAATTTTGATACATTTCACTGCTGTTGTTTCATTTTCAAACTGAGTTTTTCTCTTCCAATTCAACAGATCCATTTTCCTCATTTCAAACCAGTTGGAATTGAGATCTCCCTTTTGAACACCTTTCCGTAGCAAACATACACCGTTCGTTCGTTCGTTGGTTCAGTCGATCGTACACGTTGATTCTTTCCTTACGAATGTTTTCTCTGTCTTCCATTGCCCCCGTCTTCAAGCAGCATGTCTTTGGAGCATAAACCTACACTCACTTCACGTCCAAAGAACCACTCTGGAATAAAGGTTCATAGAGGGAAAAAAAAAGCCTAACAAGAAACATAACACGGCAACTTTAACCAACAACGACTAGTGCAACATAAGCCAACTTAAGACCATACACAGACTGATGGCAGTGGACACTCATACACATCCCGTTTCACCGATCGCTCACTTTTTATACCGTCGATTCCTCCATTGTACCGTGATTCGCCAAGCGAAGCAGACACACAAAGAGCCAACCCGAGTGACAGTACTTCCGCTAGCATGCACTCCCCCGCTACTCATACGATCATGAAGCGCACCCACACGTAACACTCAAGCACACATACACTGCTGCCAAACATCAACACACGATCTCCATCACCATGGGCATGTTCTCTGCTCGATCAGGTTCCACAGGTTTATGACTTCTCTTTCACTCCCACTTCACCCATCCCAATCTATTCTTCTCAGGTACGCGCCTTCTATGTATGTTGATAGGCTTCACGCTTTCCTGGCACAGCCAAGCATTGCTCACCTCAAAATATGATGTTTATGTTTTGCGAAACACGACTACCACGAATGCACAACGGGGATCTGTCGGGGTCCGCGAATAAATGCAAAGAAAAGTAAAGCCGAAAAAGAATGTCGATGGTGGCACTTTCGGGCTCCTCCATACACCCAAACGTAAGGTGCCCCGGCTGACGGGTCTGATCCGAGGAGGTTTCGCGTCTGCGAGGAGAGTTTTTCAAGACACAACAGAACACAAACTTCTTATCCGTTAGAAGAACGCAACACAACACACGTGAGCCCACGTCCAGCGATAGGAACGTCCGCTCGAGGGAAAAGTTCGAATGATACTGAGCGCCTCGTCCGTGATGAATGACTGTTGAGAGAGAGAGAGAGAGAGAGAGAGAGAGAGAGAGAAACGGCGTGAGTGAGTAACAACAAACCCGGCGGAGGGGCTCATTCGCTGGTGGAGTTTTGCTCCATGCTCAGCTCACCCACCCACCGAGAGCATTCCTCCATTGCACAGCAGCAGCAGCAGTATGCAGTAGTGGCCCTGTTTATGCGGAGAGAGGTGGGACGGAGAACTATGTGTGAACATGTTTATCTCATTCGTTTATTTGGTGGGGTCAATCGCGTCAGCTTTACGGAGCCGATATTTCATTGTTTTGATGTAGGACAACGTCTTTGTATTCTATACTGGAGTACAATTTAAAAATATATTTATTAGGACCGTCACGAAATGCGGGCATTTTTTGAGCGTTAATATGTCAATCGTTTCTCCAAACATTTTCTCGACGTTTGTCCCAATCGATCGGAAATCTACGCGTCGATTTCAATAATGAAAACTTTTGATTTTTTACATTAACCTGTTTAAGATAACGAAAATATAAGGTGATGTATATTTCAGAGTAAATTTACTAGATGCACAGTACTTCCCTATCACAGACTTCAAATAGAGGTGAGGAACGTCTCCTATGCATCAGTAAAAGATATTTAAGAGGGACGCCTCAGCATTAGTCTTCAGCCATCAGTGATACATATCAGCTCTCAGCTACGCATCGTGTCTAGTGGCAAAACAGTCATCAGCTCTAACAAGCGACACGTACGGACGTGTTTTTCACTCTCTCGCAATAAAAGTTTTTTCGCCGTTTTTCCCCCTCGCCCGCTTTCTCGCGATTGCGTGTCCGGTTTGCGATTTATCACCTGCGCTTGCTCATCTTTTGGTGGTAGCAAACCAGAAGAAAGCGCTGCAAAGTTTGGAAAAATTTCTCGCTCGACCTATTGCCGTGGCAATGGGTCGAAAAAATCGACCAACGGTGACATCCGCTCCAGAATCATTACCGCAACCGGGCAGCTTCAACGGCTGCGCCATGATGACGCCGATCCAATGGATCCTAACGCTTGTCTACTAACAATCAATTCGCCGTGCTTCCGGTACAGGATGTGCCAAAGAAGATAAAGGTACCCCACTCTTCACCAAGTCAAAGAACATTGCTGCACTCAGGACCGAGCTTGCAGCTATCCAAATCCATCCACTGTACAGGCTGACTACCGTACTGTCGGCGCTCACCTAGCCGCCAAGCAACACGAGTTCTACTCTCACGACGCACACGGAAGCAAGCCTGGTGATTCTGCGTGGCCTTCCGGAACTCACTCCGGAATCAATCTTTACCGAACTGCAAGCGGCGGCACTAAAGCCTCAGAAGGTGTTTCCCATCAGGCGCCAGCAACACGGAAACTACCGGGACCAACTCTATCTGGTCCATCTTGAGAAGGGATCCGTCACGATGGCGGAACTGTTAAAAACACGGGCCCTTTTCAACGTCATCGTCGAGTGGGACCGGTATCGTCCAAGACAAAACGACGTGACGCAGTGTGGCAACTGCCTTGCTTTCGGCCACGGAACTCGAAACTGCCACATGAAACTGAGATGTGGCAAGTGTGCCGGAGCACACGCCACCAAGGATTGTGCACCGATGGTCGAAGGTGCCCCAATGAAGTGCGCCAACCGTGCGGAGTTTTTGGCTATCCGAAAGCAGGCAACCACCAAGTCTCTGCTAGGTCAATCCCATTAAATCACTGCCATGCAAACCAACCGTCAGCTTCAGTACATCATCGATTCGCGGCAGCCACCGCCACCCCCAGCCCAGATCCTGCTCCAGGCTGGGGCAATCCGAGTTGCAGTACCTCCACGCAACCATCCGTCGATGGACAGCTCTACGACTCGGAGCAAATGGTCGAGTTTGTTCAAGAGCTATACCACCACATCTGTGACGACGACATTTATTTTCAAACATGGACCGTAAACGCACCATCAGCATCCTCAACTGGAATGCTTGTTCCATCCGGAACAAAACTGCTGAGCTCGGTGACTTCCTTAACAGGAAGGCCATCGACATCGCCATCGTCACCGAGACACATCTCAAACCGGAAATCAGCATCTGCATCCCAGGATACTGGATTATGCGACTTGATCGTAGCTGCTCTAGTGTAGGAGGAGTGGCGATCGCCCTGCGCTACAACATCAACTGCCATCTGATTCCGTGCTTTCAGCTGCAGTCTATCGAAGCCATTGGATTCGAGATCGAAACTACCGTCGGCCCAATCACCATCATAGCGGTCTATTGTCCCAAACAAGCCAGCACCGCCAACGGAACAACAACAGCGCTACGAAACGACATCCGCAAGCTAACTCGGAAGCAGGGGCAGTTTATCATCGCTGGCGACCTTAATGCGAAACACGAAGCCTGGGGGAACACTCGATGCAATCTGAATGGAATAATTTTGCAAGAAGACCTGGAAGAGGGCCATTACACCGTCCTGGGACCGGATACTCCCACCCGGATGAGCAGATCCGGGGTCCACTAACAATAGACATCTTCCTCACCAACATGGGGAACAACATCGCCCAGCCGATCAGGAGCTCAGCTCGGACCACTATCCGGTGGTGGCCGAAGTTGGCTCCTCTGTCAACCGGCATCGAATCACCAGACGGAACAACCATCGCGCCATTTGGGAGAGGTTCCGACAACACGTTGACGACAACATCGACTTCAACATGCACCTTGACTCGGTTGATGACGGCATCGGACGGCAGCTGCAGAACATCGAGTAAGCGATCTCCCAGGCCCGGGAGCAAAATGTACCGGTGATTGATCAGGTAAGCAACTCTGTACCCATTGATAGACCCACTAAAGAACTGATTCAATTGCGCAACGCTACCCGGGGGCAATACCAGCGAACTGGTCTGCCTACTTTAAAAAGTCATTGAAATCGGATAACCAAAATAATTAAGGCCAGAATGGTGGACCTTAAGAATATCAATTTCGTCGACAGAAGAGTTGGAGATCTCAGCTGACGAATTGTTGACTTATATCAAAGGCTCAAAGAACATGAAGGCCCCAGGTTTCGATAATATCATGAACATGGAGCTCAAGCAATTGAGCCCCCACTTCTATAACCATCTGGCGATGGATTTCAACCAATGCCTCCGACTTGGCTACTTCCCCTCGTGTTGGAAGTCAGCCAAAGTCATCCCCATCCAGAAGTCTGGAAAAGATCCTTCATGTTCCAAGAGCTATAGGCCCATCAGCCTTCTCTCAAGAGTTTCAAACTGTTTGAAAAAGCGATCCACCGTCGATTTCTATCGTCTGCCGACGAGGTTAACATCTTGCTCGACGAGCAATTCGGATTCCGACATGGTCGCTCAACAATGCACCAACTTAACCGAGTAACCAACATCCTCAAGCGGAACAAGGCTGTTTCTAAATCATATGCCATGCTACTTCTAGACATTGAAAAGGCCTTTGATAACGTGTTGCATGATGGCCTGGTGTACAAACTAAAACGATACGATCTTCCCATCTTCCTGGTGAAGATAATTAAAAATTATCTATCGGACAGAACATTTCGTGTTTTGCTGCAAGTTACAGTTTTCGATGCACAGGAGATTTCCGCCGGTGTTCCGCAGGGAAGTATACTAGGTCCATTTTGTGGCGTCCCACCATTCAATCCTCAGCAGAAGATTGGATGGTCGGACTACGCTCTTACAAAACAGCTACTTACTTGAGCGTCCTGCTCGTACGGTGGTCCAAGAAGTAAAGAGCAGAGTCTTCCTCTGGGGGAGCCAAGTGCTCACCGTAGATGTACGCGTTGGGAGAGCGCGAGAGCGAAAGAGAGTAGGTGATTACTCTGCTGTGTTCACTGACAGCAGGGGTGGACATGATCCACAGTAAATAATAACTGCGGATGAACGCTCCAATAGGGATGTGTTATTATAATAAGGTAACCTATATCCCACATCTTCCTCCTTCTCCAAATAAAAAAAAAAAATTAAAAAAATGGTAGCAATTGTGTAATATTTATTTCTCTACATATAGCTTCTACTGATCCGAACTCATACCTTGTCTTGATTTTCGTCATAGGTCCATCCTGATGGTACGTTGTCCTTTTCCTCCTTAGCATGGATATTCCGGATGCTCTTATGACGACAAGTTGAAGCAAAATGACCTATCTTGCCACATCCAAAACATTTTTTGTTTTTTGCTGGGCACACATTCTGTGTGTGTACTGAACTATTGCATCTCCAGCAGCGGAAACGGTGGCCTTGACGGTGTCCACTGAATCCCTGCAATTAACCATTTCGAGGTATCCTCCGGGTAACAGCAAGAACTTCAGGCTTGTTTTCCGGGATATTGTGAGCAACTGCATCCACTGTTAATGCTTCCTTCCGAGCAACAGCCTTCAATGTGAGGTCAACTCCGTGCCCATAGATCCTTGCATCTTCTGCCAGCTTTCTGTCACGCATACCGTTTAACAATTGGGTGTATACAAAAAGATCTTCATCCTGCTCGCTGTACTCACAAAGTCTAACTTTTGACTTCAACCGTGTATGAAAGTTGATTATTGTTTCGTCTTTTCCTTGGAACATCCGGCTAAACATCTCATGTTTCGTGATTGGATCCGATAGTTTCCGCAAATGAGCGTTAATATTATCGATCATTGCTCGATAACAACGTGGGTCGTTCAGGCCTGGCCTAAGTTTGGTGATTTTTACAATATCCTGAAGGTCGTCTCCCATACATATAAAGAGATGCTTCGCAAGTTGAGCGGGATCCTTGATGTTTGAAAGTGATGCTGCGATCTCAAACTTCTCAAGAAATCGGCACCACTCTTCCCGAAGTCTACTTGTTGGTACATTCTTCGGAAAATAAGGAGCGTTATCCAATCGAGAACCACCTGTAGCAGAAGTTTCTACTTGCATGGAAGCGCAAGGTTGAGCAGAACAACGCCAACCTATTTCAGGCCCACGAGGTTTCTCCATAGCTGGTTGATTACCTTCCCTATAGACCTCACATTCGCGAGTTTCTATCTCTTCAGTGGCACCGATGATTCCGGATTCAATATCATCCAAATACTCTTATTCTGGTTCACCAGGCTGATCAGGATGACACACTGACTCAACTGATGGGGCGCGTACATATCGTCCAGTCAACATTTTTAAGAATTGGCTATAAAGTGAAATAAAAAAAAAACATAATTCTTATGCTCAATTCATAGGAAGTAAGTGATAAAACCAAGTACAATTCACCACTTTCAAAATCACACTCCACAACAACACGCTATTGAAATATGAAGTCAGTTGACCCGGTTTCTTCTTCTTCTTCTTTCACAAGCAGTGGCTGTCACAGCACACTGAAGCGGTTGTTACAACTCGCTATCTCTCAAAATCTTGATGGCTGTCGCAGCACATAGAAGCGGTTGTCACAACTCTCTCTCTCTCTCTCTCTCAATATCTTGATGGCTGTCGCAGCACATGGGAGCGGTTGACCAACGCGCTATTTCGGCATAATGGCTTTCAAAGCTCACTGAAGCGGTTGACACAACGTGCTTTTTTCCCTAAACATTCCAGCGAATGTCACAGCACACAAAAATGGCTGATTCCACGAGTCATTCCGATTATTTTTTCACAATGGTTGACACAGCACATTGATGCGGTTTGCATAGCACAAAATTTTCTAGCTTTTACTGCAGGGCGACTCACGGCACACAATTTTTCCAGCAATTTTATCAAATTTAAATGAATTTTCATCCTTGCTAAACAGCTAAACTAAACACTAATTATTGCACTTCACAATCCACAATGCTAAATAAATTTAGAAAAAGATGGCCGCATAAGGCGAGCACAATTTTCTACTAGCCACTACTTCGCGAAAATAAACAGGCTTGGGAGTAACAAATAATTTACAAATCACTAGCACCACAGTGAACGTTGAATTATCAGCATATTTTTACTTTGATTATTTCCGAACCACTTTGAAAAAAAAAAAACTGCTGGCAGGATCGCCATTGTGGCGTCCCACCATTCAATCCTCAGCAGAAGATTGGATGGTCGGACTACGCTCTTACAAAACAGCTACTTACTTGAGCGTCCTGCTCGTACGGTGGTCCAAGAAGTAAAGAGCAGAGTCTTCCTCTGGGGGAGCCAAGTGCTCACCGTAGATGTACGCGTTGGGAGAGCGCGAGAGCGAAAGAGAGTAGGTGATTACTCTGCTGTGTTCACTGACAGCAGGGGTGGACATGATCCACAGTAAATAATAACTGCGGATGAACGCTCCAATAGGGATGTGTTATTATAATAAGGTAACCTATATCCCACACATTTCTGTTCAACCTTTTCACCTCGGACATACCCCCGCTCTCTGAAAATGGATCTCTATCCAAGACTTGTTCCGCCTGCGGATTGTAAAATTAGCCTAAGCAACACAAGGATGGAATGGGCCAAATCAGCTGTCTATCTTGGCGTTACCATAGATAGCAAGCTTATTTTCAGGGAGCAGGTTGACAAAACTGTCACAAAGTGTAACGTTCTGTTGAAACTAAATAGTGTACCCATTGATCAACAGAAGGTTTACATTATCCCTGAAAAACAAGCTTGCTGTCTACAAGCAAATTATACTTCCAGTCATCGAGTACGGCATGCCAATCCGGGAGAGTTGCGCAAAAACACATCATCTGAAACTTCTGCGTGATCAAAATAAATTCCTCAGGATGATCCTGAACACCCCTCCGAGGACAAGAACATCTTAGGTCAACCGTCTGGCCGAGATAAAAATGCTTGATCATCGCTCTAGTGAGTATATCAATCGATATAGGCACGCAGCCTGACATCGGATCACCAGATCATCCGGAATCTGGTTCCCCACCTCTAGGATTTCAAATTGTAGATGTAGTTGTAGATTAAGTACGTTATCAAATTTTTAACAAACAATGCCCCAAGGGCTGATCTGAAAATTAATTGAAAACATAAAACTAAACACATTAAACACATAAAATACATAAAACACAAGCTGAAGAGGCCATAGGGCTAAAAAGCTTACAAAATGTAAAATTAGTATACAGGGTGCGGCAGAAAATAATGCGAAAATGTTCAAACTTGAGTATTTAATTTAACAAATGGGTTAATTTGTGTAGCTAGTGACTAATTTCTGTCGAAAGTGTATTTGTTTATGTTTACTTTCAAGTGCTGCATCCAAACATCCTATTTGTTTTATTGCAAATTCGTCAAAATATTCGCGAAAGAAGTGATCACGAGTTTGTTGCTTGCCCAGAAAAAGCCGAAAGAGATTGCCAAGGTGGTAGGGTGCCATTTGGCAACAGTTTACCGCATAAAAAAGTCCTTGCAGAATGGTCCTAAGGAGCGGAAGCCGGGAAGCGGACGTCCGCGCTTTGCACACACGCCGAACGTGACAAATCGGTCTGTGCAAAAATTGCGCGTGCGTTCCATAAGAAAACTTGCAAAGGAAGCCAATATTTCGGAGAAATCCATGCGGAGAATCATCAAAGAAGACCTGCATGCATGTTCCAGAGCCAGAGTGAAACGCCACTTGATTACGGACCGGATCAAGGAACTACGAGTTACTTGTTCCAAGAGATTGCTTTCCTTATTGAAGAAGGAAAAAATGATAATCCTGTTCTCCGACTAGAAACTTTTCAGCATCGATGCTGTGGCCAATGGACCGGTTCATTTCACCGCAGAAAATGGAGAACGTTCCGGAAAAAGTGAAATTCAAATTTCAAACCAAACATCCCGCTGGCGGCATGATGTTTGGCTTGGTGGCGTCCAACGGTTTGAAATGCCACCTGTTTTCATTGATGCTGGAGTTAAAATAAATACCGAAGTGTATATCGGTATTTTAAAGGACCAAGTGCTTCCCTGGGTGAAGGCCAACTTCTCCGAGGACCAAAACGTTGTCCTACAGCAGGATGCAGCGCCGTGTGACACGTGTCCAATCGAACCCAACAATGGTTGAATGATAACATGAAGTTTTGGCGGAAGGATTTGTGGCCCCCCAGCAGTCCAGATCTTAATCCGTTGGATTATTCGATTTGGGCATATGTTGAAGCACGAGCCTGCAAAACATCACACCCTAGTGTGAAAACCCTGAAGTCAACCATAACACGCACATGGCAGTCAATGTCGGAGGACTACGTCCGAAAGGCATGCTCTGGCTTTCGGCGTCGGCTCGAGGATGTTATTAATAAAAATGGAGGACACATTAAATAAATTTGTTTAAAAGGACTTTAGTTTAAAATATGGGATTTGTAAAAAATAGAAAAAAATTTCGCATTATTTTCTGCAACACCCTGTATGATGTGGTTTACAGGTCACACACCCTCACTTCGCTGTTGTCAAAATGACAACATTGCCCAGGCTACCGCCAACCAGCGTCTCCATGTGTCAGCTGGCAGTCTTTTCTGATCATACGACTCGAGGAGGCGTGAGGTAGGAACTTGTGAGGACCATAGGTCGATCGCACCCTCCTTCGAAGCTTTCAACTCACCATTTGAAGACTAGATCCTAAACCCAATGCTTTCCTTATCTCCAATCCGTTCAACTACTCTCAATATTTTGTGATATAGTGGGCGGAATATTACAATTTGAGATAACTCTACCCAAGTAACACCAGAAACATCTGCTTTGACAAGCATATAAGAACTTTGTTGTAAAGAAACCGTGAGGATGCAATACCAAACATGTCTAGTCTTGAAAAAGTTTTGAGTATGTTTTTCTACACATATTTGGTGTGGTCCCTGAACAGTGAACACATTTTTGTTCAATGTTTGTTCGGTCAACTTGAATTTTACTTCTTGAAGCCATCGGTGACTGTTTGTCATCTTACCACTACGAATTATCTTTACTCACTTTTAAGTAGCCATACTTTTGACTGATTTGAGTCAAATGTACTTATTTGTGGGTTGTTTGGAAATAGCGTGTATGCTAGTTGTTTGTTAATATGTTGATAGGTTGCATTCAAGATGAACTTTAGACATTTTTTTTAACATCCTAATGCAATAATGAAATTATTCAGAATAGATTGTGGATGGAATACAGTGACGGCTGAAAATATGTATAAACCGTTTATTTGAAATATTGGAATAAAAATAAACACTACCTAAAAGTAAGATTGTGGTGCAACTCACTGATTCAAACAGTAGTCGAATTGGGCATAGGAATTTATTCAAATGTTACGTAAAGCAACAGTTTGGGATGTTGTTTTGTTATAAATTCTTACGCTTTATATATGGGGGAGTCTTTTGCGATCTAGCTACGTACAACATAATAAAAAAAAAATTGTATTTTTCTTCATACTGACGTTAGTCTGTTCAATTTTACATAAAAAAAACGCAGGAAATAAAAATCGAACATTTGAAAATCAAATGTGTTACAAATGTTTTACCCGTACTTCAGACTTGTAAAGACTGTATTCGATGAAATTTGGACACACAAAATAGGTCACCAAAAATTTTGCTTGAGCCCGATTCTTTTCAAACTTTCTGGAAATAAAGTACTACTAAATGGTTAAGTTGACATCATTGGTTTATTGAACCTATTCTCCTAACCCAAATGCCCGCACCTTTGCCTTGACCCCTTTCATCAAATTTGGGCAATGATAGGACCGACTTGCTTACTTACTTTTAACCACACTTTCTTTAGTTCAAGTTCATTTTCTATCAGTTTTGGAGTGTTGACGAGCTTTGCCTTCATGATTGCCCAAAATTTTTCAATTTGGCGAAGTTCCGGAGTGTTTGGAGGGTTGACGTCTTTTGGTACAAAAAATACATTATTATCTTTGTACCAGTCTAAGACGGGCCGGGCAAGATGCCAAATCCGGCCAAAACAGTGTCGGGCCATCGTGAGATCTCAAGAAGGGCAGAAGTCGTTTTTGAGGCATTCGTCCTTGTAGATTTGTCCGTTGACGGTCCCAGAGGTGATGAAGGGCTGACTCATTTTGCCACATCCGCAGATCACTTGCCAGACTAGGAATTCTTGGCGAATTTCGACAGTTTCTTCTTCCTTACACTCTCCGGAACGGCCAACTTAGAGGTGGCGACGTAGTGTTCCTGTCCTGGCATTTGTTTGGTGTCGGCTTTAATGTACGTCTCATCGTCCATCACAATGCAGGACGGTTTTGTGAGCCACTCCCTGTACAGTTTTCTTGCACGAGTTTTGGCCACCGAGTTCTGTTTATCGCTCATGTTTGGTGCCTTCCGGACCTTGTACACATGTAATCCAGAACGTTTCATTGTTTTCTGCACAAAACAAACTGAAACTTTCGCCTTTTTCGCAACATTCCTAATCGAAATGTTGGGATAACGCTTAAATTGGTTCAATACCATCCTGGCCTTCTCCGGATTTGATGTGCCACGTTTTTTGCCACTACCATTTTTCCGCTTGGTTGTCTTACGGTCCTTGAACGTTTTGATCACATGAGATACGGTTGAATGTGCGATTCCGAGCTGTTTTCCGATCCATCGTTGAGAAGCGTTTGGGTTTTCGAAGTGAGTGCCCAAAATTTGTTGGCGCACTATTTCTTTATTCGAAGCCATCACTGAAATCACTCGACCGATTTTCACGAAACTCATTACACAATTGACACAACACAATAAAATACATTCAGTTAAAATTTCAATAATTTTTACCCACACGCTAAAAAGTTACGAACAATTGCGTGTGTCCAAATTTCATCGAATACAGTCTTTACTGTAAAACTGTGAACTTTGAAAATCGCCATGTTAATTTTGGTGGATTCCATAAAAAAATCTCACTCAAATTCCATAATTTATTCGAGGTTTCTTCTACGTTTTTTAATCCAATCAATGGCGCATGAAATTAGGGAAGGTAAAACGGATAGTTGCACTGCTAACCTTGAGCCGCATATACAATTTTGATGCAACTTTCACTCCTATTTGAAATAGTAATAAACAAGCACCTTTAACGCATAAAATACTATTAGCTACGATATCCTTTCGCCATTGAAAATTTGTGTTTATATTTTGTTAACTTTATTCATTTTAGTACCGTGCTGACTTTGACAAACATATCATTCTGTTATAAGCACGCTGTTTTAAGCATCCATAGAACATAATATTTGTCTTCTGAATGTTCTACAGAACACCTAAGAGATGTTAAAAAATGCCACATTTATTGCGCTTTTTCAATTAAATGCGTGTATGAAATTAAGTTTTTGGCGTTAGGAAAAAACCTTGAGCTTTGTCTAAAAGGTGTATTTTCCACATAAATATGACAAGTGGTGGTACTTGGGTAAGCAGTTGGTATACCAAAATTTGGCAGATCGACAGGTAATCGGTGGGTGAGTGGCCACCAGGTACGTCATATCAAGATGCTAGGAAGCGGATCGGAAGATTTTATGAGCAAAGTCCCCCGGTTTCCTTGCAGGTGTTGAGCACTTAACAAACTGTTTCCATCTTCAGCACTTTAGCCAGCTTTGAACCGAACCTCTCCGGATTTCCCAGGGGTTTGTGCACAATATTTTTTCTTCTCTCGAGTTTCATTTGACGTTATTTTTGACGGCGATCAACTACTTTGATCAAACTTGCACCAGTTGTTCTCTACAGAAGTGTAAACAAACCATTCGGGAGGACTCGGCTTAGCTTGCCTAGGATAAGTAAATCCCTCTATTTGAAAAAAAAATTCAAACTATTCTCACAAATAAACAGAGAACAAAAATGATCTATATGTAAATATGTAAATTGTACGGTTTGTCATGTTGCATTGATAACACCAAATACTTTTGCTCAATGAGACCTTGAAATCTTCTCTAAAAAATTCAGCTATTCTCCAAACAGCATGAGAAGAGAGTTGATTTTTACTATTCGCTTCGTATATTGTTACAAATCAATCTCATAACTACAAATCTCCGTGACTTGTGATGCATTTATGAATCGCAAAAACGATGGGAAAATATCACAATCGCCACAAATGAAGAGGAGAAATCACATCGATCAAACAACAGACACACACGCATGACAACAGCAGGTCGCCATAATGTCATCTGTCGACGACGGAATAATTATCTGAGTTCCTATCTCGTTCGCCCTTTCTACACCTTCTGTATCCATGGATACACGCGGCCATATCGTGTCGCTATTCTATTGTTCTGGTTGATTTATGACCTGTCCCGCTCAATTACATACCGACATTTGTAGTCTTCCTTCATGGCCTGTTTGCAAATCTCATTTGGGACGAACAAGTTGATTGGCAAAAATAAGACGATTATGATAATGGATAAATTCAGTTATTCTACTTGACAAATATTTCTAATTAGACAACTGTAAAAGGCACATCAGCTAAGCATAACCACTGTTATGCAAACAGATATTGAGTTTTTCAACACTGCTTACGATTGTGGAGATTTCAATCGGCTGTCCTAATTATCAAACTCGAAGAAAACCTGATCAACTAACAACAGAGAATGTCAATCCCTGGCCCTTTTTTCAGCTTTGTACAGACTTCAACATCATCCTCCCGTGTAATCAACCGGTAATGCACGTGCACAGGTTGAAGTAATTTGTTTCATCGAAGCTGGCCTCGTCGCGTAACCATACAGCAACAAAATAAACATTTCTCACCATCAGCCTTTTTACTGCAAAACTAATAAAGCCATTCGTAAACAACTTTACAGTCAATTAAGCCGCGAACCGTTTTTGTTACTACATACATTGAATGTTTTGTGGTCATCCCGAACTTAAGAGCGCGAGTTTCAGCAAGCACTCAGCACCTGTTGCTTCCTTCTGACACACACCTGGACGCCAACGTGTGTGAGCGCGAAAGGTTGATAGATGATGGATTTGTGATGGTGGAAATAAAGTAGGAGTTGCTAAATTGCTTTTTATTATATACCCTTAAGTAACCCTTTCCTTTAAAAGTTAAGTTGAAGGATTTTTCGTATGTTCGATCTTAACGCGCATCCAAAATTTGCGCATACGGTTGGCACCAAAGCGATTATTCATTACACTTATTCTTACTTTCACAGTTTCTCAAAACTTATTTCTTCCTAGAAGTAAAATTTTATCCAACGCAAAACGTTAACACAACAGAATTAAAATCTGTATCCACATTAATCCGGACAAGGTGTAAACATCATTGTAACTTTTGAAATAAAGTAAAAAAGAAAAATTACACTGTGGTATAGCTTAGAGTCTATGATGAAAAAGACTATGATTGATGTTTACATTTCAGGAAAGACTATGATTGATGTTTACATTTCAAGATGGCGACGAAAAAAAACAAGTGCGCGAGCGAATTTCGTACGGGCGTACGGCAAATCCTTGCAAAAACATTGGATTTGCCTAAATCCACTGTTCACGATGTCCTCAAATCATTTTCGGAACGTTTGACGGTGGAGAGGAAACCAAGAAGTGACAAAAACATTGGACGCGCTGATCCTGTCATGGACCGAAAGGTGAAAAGGATATTAACGAAGAACCCAAATCTCTCCATTCGAACGGTGGCTCGTAAAATAGGGATGTCGCCTGGTTCTGTCCAAAAATCAAACAACGTTTGGGATTTAAGTCGTAAAAGTAAAAACAGTTACAAATCGCAACGACAAACACAACTTGGCAGCAAAATCGCGGGCTCGACGTTTGTACTGCGAATATATGACGAAGTTTTCAAGCGTTGTTATGGACGATGATACTTATGTCATGGAGGATTTCAAGCAGCTTTCAGGGCTGGCTTTTTATTCTGCTGTGGTCAAAAATGCTACAGCTGAGCATTTCAGAACGAAGAAGGCATCGGAATTTCCCAAAAAATACCTTGTGTGGCAAGTAATTTGCACGTGTGGCAAAATGAGTAAATCTTTCGTCACTACAGGGACAATCGGCATGGAGATCTATCAGAAAGAGTGTCTGTACAAGCGATTGCTACCCTTCATCAAAAGTCACAAAGAAAAACCTTTGTTCTGGCCCGATTTGGCATCATGCCACCCTGCTAAAACTGTGATGTAGTGGTACCAATCAAATCAAGTGAACATTGTACCAAAATCCTTAAACCCTCCAAATTGCCCAGAGCTACGACCAATCGAGAGATATTGGGCTCTGATGAAGCGGAAGCTTTCTGGAAAGAAGCAAGGAATCAAAGACATCAAACACTTCCAGCAAATTTGGACAAAGACGGCTTCTACGGTTTCTGAAGAGTCTGTACAAACCCTAATGGACGGAGTTAAGCGCAAAGTTCGAAAATTTTATGCAAATACCGAATAACTATGTTTTGTCTTCACGAATTGTTAAAACACATCCCTTCAATCTGAAATAAACATCTACGACGGAAATGTAATGCGAAATTTATGTTTTATTCATGTTTTGAGGTGTCCGGATTATTGCGGATACAGACCTTACTGTTCTTAACAGTACTAATTGGATTGTGCAGAGAATATTGATTCTGAATATCATGTTTGAGAATTCATACCGTTATCCGTAATAGGAAATTTCTTGATACTTGCCGGCGCGCATTATTCTTTAGAACTTACCAACACCGATGAATGAATATGTACGCGATATATATTCATCTTTTATTTGTAAAATTTTAAATACTTTTATATATACAACGGAAATCTTAAAAACCTCTAGTTGATAAAAATCAAAATCTCAAAAATAAATCAATCAAGAAACGATCAAATTATTAGAGTCCGGTGTTTCAATTTTACGTGACGGCACGAAACACATTGCTCAATGAATGCAACGAAGAGAAAACTAAAATTGTGTTAGCCAGCGCTGCCAGCCAATTGTCATGGACTTGGAAGGTTATGTTAGATAAACTCAAATCGAACAAACCCTCTCAATATTAAATTGGTCGTCATTTGAATTAAAACCATCTCGGTTTTTTTAAATCTGGTTAGGGAACGTCCATTAATTAAGTCACGCAAAAATTGACATTTTATAACCACCCTCTCCCCCCCTTGTCAAGTTTTTGTATGTTTTGATCGTCACGTTTTCCCAAGCCCCCTCCCCCTTACTGCGTGACATAATTAATGGACCTTCCCTTATGTCCACCGGTGCACGTTGTGCCTTATCAAAAGATGGCTACCGACAAGATCACACACACACGCGTGGTTGCACCCACCGACTGGTTACGAATAAATCACTGGCTTGGGCAACCGACTGCCTAGCACACCATTGTATGATTTGTGGTTGCCTATAGCAACGGTTGCCTAGCCAACGGCTTGTTAGCAACAGCCAGCAGCGCAATCAGCTATCTGACCAAACGATTGGTCGACAGTGCAACTTCTAAAGTACTTGCCACCAAGGGGCGAATCATTTATGCATTTTCGATTCAGCCTCACAAATTAAGAAAGGCATTGAGGGATTTTCAAACATTTTCCAACGCATTGACGCACTTTAGTTCGCATTCATTGCATATTTTTGAGCGGTGTACTTATATACCTATGTGTGTAGTTATGTATGTAATGATTGCCTGAATATACTGTGCATTTAGCACACGGAAAAATTTCCAATCGATTAATGTGATCATCTTGAAAATCTATCGAGCATTTATTAAGTTGTAAGCGTTCAATTTGTAACGATATTTCGTCACGGCCGATCTTTTTTAGATTTTCAATTGACACCCCATTCTTGCCGTAAGACGAAGTCTAGGTCAAAATCAGGGTTGCCACATGCACAGATTTATCTCGATTGACACAGATTTTTTTCATTATTTTCATATGGATATCTGTATGAAAATATTACAGATTTTTTAGATAAACCAAGATTTTTAAGAATTTTGGGAATTGCTTGTCCACTCAAATGCCTCAAATTTAAAAAATGAGTACTATTTAGGATCCAACTTTTTACCAATTCTACTTTCAGTGTGCTGTTTTAGGCCCATGAAGCTAAATAAAATAAATGACACTGACACTACAGCGACAGATGACAGTCTGGAAGTTATTTGAAGTCTGAACAGTCTGGAAGCGATATTTGAAGAAAATTTTATAGAATTTCTCAAAGATCCTCAGGCATTCTTTCCGATATTCCTTCTAGCGTTCCTATTCTTTTTCTTCAGGATATTTTGATTCTTAAGGAATCCCTGTAGAAACTATAACTGCGCAGAAACTATAAGGTAATGAAGTAATTCTGAAGTAATTCTTGAATAGAATCTTGATTTGTTAATCAAGAATAAATTCCTGATTTGATCAATTTGAGAAATTTATCAAAAATGTTTTACATGAATTTCATAATCTCACATAATTAAAGGGATACGGTAAAAATTTGGTCAATATCAACTTGACGTATTTCTTTCAATTTTGCATTTAAAAAACCTGAACACCCCTCATTTTGAAGGTGTGTGTGTGTAGAATGTTGCTCCTATTTTGATTTTGGAATTCACTCTTCAGTTGTCAAAATGCCGTCCAAGCAAGAAGAGCAGCGTATCAAAATTTTGCTCGCGCATCGTGAAAATCCGAGCTACTCGCACGCAAAGTTGGCAAAATCGCTAAAAGTTGCCAAATCAACCGTTACAAATGTAATTAAAGTGTTTGGGGAACGTTTGTCGACAGCCAGGAAGTCTGGATCGGGGGGAAATCGAAAACCGGAAGCCGCTGAGACGACAAAGAGAGTTGCCGGTAGTTTCAAGCGAAACCCTTACCTATCTCTCCGAGATGCCGCAAATAAGCTGGGTGTATCGTCTACAACCGTGCATCGAGCCAAAAAACGAGCCGGACTATCGACTTACAAGAAGGTAGTGACTTCAAATCACGATGATAAACAAAATACGACGGCCAAAGCGCGATCCCGGAGGCTGTACACGACGATGCTGACGAAGTTTGACTGCGTGGTAATGGACGACGAAACCTACGTCAAAGCCGACTACAAGCAGCTTCCGGGACAGGAGTTTTATACGGAAAAGGAAAGGGGAAAGGTAGCAGATATTTTCAAGCACACGAAACTGTCAAAGTTCGCAAAGAAATATCTGGTTTGGCAAGCCATCTGTACCTGTGGCTTGAAAAGCAGCATTTTCATAGCTTCCGGAACTGTCAACCAAGAAATTTACGTGAAAGAGTGTTTGAATAAACGTCTGCTGCCTTTCCTGAAGAAACACGGTTGTTCCGTACTGTTTTGGCCGGATTTGGCATCTTGCCATTACGGTAAAAAGGCCATGGAGTGGTACGCCGCCAACAACGTGCAGGTGGTTCCCAAGGACAAGAACCCTCCCAACACGCCAGAGCTCCGCCCAATTGAGAAATACTGGGCTATTGTCAAGCGGAACCTAAAGAAGACCAAAAAAACTGCTAAGAACGAGCAGCACTGGCTTTCTGCGGCGAAGAAGGTGGACAAGGTGGCTGTACAAAATCTGATGGCAGGGGTCAAGCGTAAGGCCCGGCAATTCGGATTTGGAAAAGCGGAAGCCTAACTGAATATTTTTCCTGAATTTTATACTAATTGAACTTGAAAAAGAAATTTAATTTGATTTTTTAAATAAACGATTTCACCGATTTACACGCGTTTTCCCTTGACCAAATTTTGACCGTATCACCCTTTAGTTCTCAACTTTAAAAATTACGCAATTGGTTTTTGTAGAATCATTTTAAAAATTCGTCTAGAAAGTCTGCAATTATTTTTTCACATAGTTCTCCACAAATTTTGACAGAGTTTCCTGCAGGAATTTCTTAAAACAAATCTGTTCTTCCTACTTAGAAATATTTTATTTAGTTATTTCGAACGTGATGTTTTTTTTAAATATAATGTTGCAGTCCAAAAACCTATATACATTTTGCGCAATTGTTAAACAGATTACGATTCCCAAAAAAAAGACTTGTGGGCCATGGGTCAGATTGAGCTTCGGAAATGATGGATTCTGACCGATCCGTCAAGAAGCTGCTAAAAGGTGGCTGTCCTCATTTGATAATTATCAAATGTAATGGCTCTTTGTGCAAGCTACGCATGCGAAAAACTGCCATTTTACTAGGAATAGTTGATTCTATCGCGCGTTTGAAAGTTTCAGATTATACAAAGCCTTTGAAAGTTCTTCATCCACCTGTCACCAGATCGTTGGAGTCAGATGTCAAAAGTAATTTGGAACGGTTTGCGGAGCTCATGTTGTTTTTCTCATTCCAATCGAACTACGACAACGGTATGATTGTTGCCATTGTAAAGACCCGATGAAGCCCACACTTCTTCACTTCCTGAGCTACGTAGTGTTCCTTATCAAAAAAGGGAATCGTTGATCTGGAATTTCCGGAAGATCCGGAATTTCCAAACATGTGTAATCAGCTGAAGTCTCGCTAATGGTTCGCCTTTGAAACGTTTGTGAGGATGATTATTTAAAACACCTGACGGATTTAGGAGTTTCACATTTGGAGAAACATCTTCGTAATAAATCGGAAATATATATACGTAAATATTAGGATAGCAGCAGGAGACATGCTTGGATCCGAAATTCTCGATGATACCAGGACGGATGTTTTCTACTCAATCTGCTGTGCTTTCTATACCAAGTTGATTAAACAGATCATTAAGCGTTTTGATCTGAACTATTGCATCGAGCGGTGGCCCCAAGAAGCTGCACACTTCAAAGGAGTTGAACTCGATTATTAAACAATAACTTAACTTTTTTGAAAGCGGTGAGGAACAGGCCATCGAAAATAAATTTCGTGAGCTAAGGACGGCAATCATCTTCAAGGACATCGAGGTAGAAGAATCTTGGAAAACTTGGAAACGTGTTGGCGAAAACTGCTGTATTTCAAACTAACAGATGGAAAGCTTGGTTTTCCCTTGCTAAGAAAGTGCATTGCGAACTTTCTACTAATTCTGCATTCGTACGGACTGAGTACGAACACCATGGATGCCAAAAGAAGAAAAGATGAGTTGAATGGAGAAAAGGGGGCGTTGATCAGCTAACATTAACATCACAACTAAAATATAAATTCTACAAATGTATGAACACTTTCCATTCCAATTTTGTTCACCTATCTTCAGGGGATTAGTCACTCAGTGGAAGGTGTTTCTCTGTTTCCAAATATCTTTCAATACTAAAATCGGAAATGTATGCTCATTGACAACCTTGGTGCTTTTAAACCTTTATCAAACGCACACTTATGCATCAAATCACGTCAGTGGGAGGGAGAGGGAAACAAAACATTGAGAAAACAAACAATCGATTTATGTAAGTGATGCCAGAAATGAATTTCTCTTCCATGTGGTGGCGAGTGTGTTTGAAGTGTGGTGGATTGTATTTTTCAGGGTGTCAACATATGGTGACCGAGTGACTTACCCCTTGCCTATCTTTGAACTTTTACAATCGAGCACTCAGTTTAAAACCGAATTTATCGACTATATGCTAAACCGACATTAAGTATAACGTATATAACGAGAGTCAAATCGATTATCGCTAATCGATAAATTCGGGTTTCAATTGAAATTCCCCCAAAAACATGAAACCCTCGTATACTGATCGTTATTCTGCAGTAAAAAAGATCTGTTTTAATGTAGTATGATGTAGGGAAACCGGTAATTGCACTTAAGTCCTATTGAAAAGATCGTTTTGTATCGGTTAATCAAAATAAATGTGTTTAAATGAATATTTTTTATGAATAATGTTCTATTTTGCATTCAACTTCAAATTTTAAAAAAGAAGTGCATTTGCGTTCATGCACCTGGTAAGTTTCCATTCTACACAAAATTTGATACAAAGTTTTTTGCCAAGAATTTCTGTAGTTAAAAAAGATTTTTTTGTAAAAACTAATGTGGCAACCCTGGTCAAAATATGCAGTGCAAAAAAAGCACTTGTCCATATAAAAATCCCAGTTATGAGACAAAACTGTCTGACACAGTACTCTCCACTGGCTAGGTCAACCGACTGTACAACGAGCCGCTTTCTAGAAACAGCCAACTAAACCATCGCCTATCTGTCCAACGGCTGCTTGCCAGTGCACCATCCTGCCTGCCACCGCCAGCAACTAACCTAATCTACCTAATTCACTATGTACAACTAGTAACTACAATATATGTACAAATGGTTGGTTGTCCAACGTAATAGGCCATTTACTCCGGGATGCGACGTTAAGAGCAATGTCATGTTGAGCCAGTGCGTGGTGATGCAAATTTTGATGAGCGCAGGAGAAACTACTATTAAACAAACTCTTCAGTCGGATAAAGTGATTTGTTCGTCCTGAAAAGGACGGGTTTGACATGTTGACGGGAGAACCATAGTACAAGATTAAATTTAGGCTTTCTTCTTGGTCTGCTTGTACAACAGGACGGCCTAAAAAGGACAATACCCTGTGAAATGGTCACACCGGAGAGAAGTTTTATCAGCTCCTCGTCGTTGCGGGTGGCCAGCTGCAGGACTACTCGAGGACTTCAGCTGCCAGGTATTCCATCATCACAGAGAGGTAGACGGGGGCACCGGCACCAACGGGTTCGGTGTAGTGCCCTTCCGGAGCAGACGGTGAATGCGACCGAGTGGGAACTGCAATCCGACTTGTCACGGCCAAACAAATTGTTGCTAAGCAGCAGAGTCCGGCACACTGCCGGACGACTTGACTGTGTACAGCCGATCGCTGACAACAACATCTTCGAGATCGCCTGATTCGCTTCGACTGAGGTTGTTCCCCTGAAATATCTTTTATTGATGCATAAAAGACGTTCCATACTTAAATTTGAAGTCTGTGATGGGGAAGTACTGTGCATTTTGTAAATTTACTCTGAAATATCGGCATTATATTTGCGTTATATATCATGCCGATATTTCAGAGTAAATATCGGCATTATATATAATGTTCTGTTTCTTGCTACGTTCTGATTCTTGAAACATTGAATCATACCGACGCTGGCTCCCGCTTGATTGGCCAAATCACGTACCCACATTAATTTGTTCTTCTGAATTAGAACTACCACTTTCAGATCCAGCTTAGGGTTGTAAGATCCGGGTTTTCTGCCTCTTCTTGGAAGTACATCCAAAGAACAATGTTTCTTAAATATGTTATGAAAGATTTTTCACTCGCGTGATGAATTTAAAAGCGCTTTGCCAATTGTCACATAGTTACACCCATAGTTTCACGTAGCCATGTGTCCAAAACCTTAATTTTTACGTCGCGCATTGACATTTTGAAAACGAAGAATTTGAATCGTGCAAACAAGTAAACAAGCGAAAGATGACAGTCAAACGCATAGCAGACTATGATTAACACATTAAAACCATCACAACTAATCGTGCTCAATGCAAATGTACGTGGATAGCTTATGTTCGATACATTCCTTAGATGGCCGACTTAAAAGTTAAATTTTTGCTATCAACTAGTGGTTGTAGTAAAAACTTATGGATATTTTAGGATTTCGTTGTCAGGTTCTAAATTAATGTTCCTGTCAAAGTTGTCCTTTGCCCTATTCATCAATTATAGATCCCGAACCTCTTATTACAGCGGTCGCTATCTAAACAAATGACAGCCCTTCGATAGAGTTGGCAATGTCCACATTTGCGTACGGGAGATACATTTCACCTGCAAGTATATGCCATCTAATCGAAACACTTGCTTTACACGTGTGTTTCCAAGCTCGAAAATAAAAACGATAAGAAAATTACCTGTTGTTGAACAATGCAAACTGTCATTTTAATTTTTCTTATTTGCATTAGTACACTGAGAAAAAAGATTGGTAAACAAAAACATATTCTAGTTTCATTTTACCGGAGTTTTACGTTGAATTGGGCACAAACATCACATTAGTTTGATTTGACTACCTACGGTGGTTAAAACAACCAAAATTTTGAGTAATTGTTTTGGGAATTATGCAGTTAAGTTAAACTGACATCCGGTTGAATTAACCATTATGTTGGTTGTTTTATTATGACAGCTACAAAAACAAACACATTTTATGGTTGATTCTACCAACGCTTACGGTTTGTTTCAAACTAATTTTAATATGATTCAAAGTGCATTGCTGTTTGAAACAGCAAATGAAAACGGTTGAATCAACAAACATTTCCGTTTACATTCACCTACATTTCTACTGTTATTTCAAGAATATTTATTTAAATAAAATACTAATTAGAAACATTAGATAAGTGCACATTTACAATAGACTTCTCTTTGAGAGAAATCTACAAATGTTAATGCCAGCTTTTCTACTATTTTCAGGGTTGTTTTTAAAATAAATATTAAATTTTTACCTATTGTTTAGTGACAGCGTCAGAGCATGCAGCAGGACCAGATGATGGAATATGAAATAAACCAATAAAAGAGTCTGTTTCAAACTCAATTTTTAGTTGTTTTTTATCCTAACAAAATATCAGTTTGATTTTACCGCCGCTCTGGTTGAATCAATCTAAAAGTTTAATTTGTTTCCCTGGGTCAACGCAACCTGTGTTTTGGTAATAATAAATTCCTCTCAAGGTGTAAACAACAAAAATATTAGCTTAGAACAACCATAATTTGTGTTGTATTGTGGTAATATCTTTAGGTAGAAACAACCAACCTACCTGTTTGTTTCAAAACGAAATCGTTGGTTTGAAACAAAACGGGCTTTTAAAACAACCAGTTTTTTAGTTTGGATGTCAACCAACAAGTTTGTTGTTTCAAACGGGACTGTTTTTTCTCCGTGTAGGTATCTGGTTGTTGACCATCTAGTGTCACAGACGGCAAACAAGACAGACCTTTTCACCTGTGCGACGCTCTCATACCTTTGAGGGTGAGGAGGACGAGGAGGGAAATAGAAGCTCGATGATTGTATGCACACAGTGCAATTGGAAACCGTTGCAATGCGGGAGCTTTGTTTTTTTTTTTGTCATGTTGCAGTCATTTTTATCGTCAACAGTTAATTGCACTGTACGATAGATGATGAGCATGCACTTTTGAAGTTCAAGGCATAGGAAATGCAAATTATACTCGAGCTTGGGTGATGCATGATACTGATTCCTCCAGCGATGTGCGGTAAGCAAATGGTTTTCTGATGTTCAATAAAACTGCAAATATTCCACGACGAACTCCATATGTTTGTTTGGAGTTGTTAGCCAGATATTGAGTGAATCTTACTTAAGCTAATTATAAATATCCACTAATAATACAATATCTATAGCTGAGTAGCCTTTATGTACAGTTTAAGTAATGACACGTATGTAAATATATAATGACAAACTACACTCAGTAGCAAAAAAAAAGCCGAGCAAAATTTTGCTTCCAAAATATGCCATGTTCAACCTACTGTAACTTTGTCAATTATCAATATTTTTAGCTGAAACTTCCACTTCACTATAAACAATGTATAGACCGTATGTGATCGCAATTTTATGTTGATCAGGCTTATAAATTTGAAGTTTTCATTACATATGAAAAGTCATTTTTGGACATACCAATTTCAAAATCCGTATTTCTGTGAAAAATTTAGATAACATATTTTAAATTTCACAATAGCCTAAAAATACATAGGAAATAATGTGGACGAAATTTCGAACTGTTTCCATCAAGTGGTTTGGACTACAGCTGGCATCAAAGTTGACGCACCAACATGAGTATTTCCCTTTTCGCCCGATATTGACCGTGCTGAAATATCGGTGCAAAAAAGCCGAGGTGAATTCATCTTATTAAGACACAGGATTTTTTACGCCTGAAATAGCCGAAATAACTTTTTTACGGCTTTTTTTAACGGCTATGATACGGAGTCCCATCTTGTTGAAATACAACATTTGGCTGCGGCCGAACTGCTTTTTTGCCATCGGAAGCCACCAATCTAACGCCATGAAGTTAGCAGGATGCTTGGTCAGATATACATTTTTATGCTCGTCGGCCACGACTTTACCGGGAGAGAACTAATATAGCGATTTGGCGATTTGGAATTTGATACAGGATTTTTTCACTTGAGAAAGTTCACGATTTTTTTTACATCGCTCGACTCGTAGCTCCCGGATGCAGTTGGTAATCGTATGAGCTTTCTTTCGTGCCCTCGACTTCGCCCCGCAATCTTCTTTTACGATCATCCGTGCCGTAAAGTCGCTGATCCCGTTTCCTTCGCCATTCTCTTCACTGAACGCACACCCTCGGAATCCGGATTGACCTCGGACGACCTTTGGCCACCTTCGCGGATAGTTGTTGTTTCTTTTCTCGGTCTAAGGCCTTTTTCACGATCCACTGGGACACTCTCACGGCGATTAAAATGTCTTTTTGAAGCAAGTCACAAATACGCTGCTAGGCGAGTTGGGCCGACATTGGCCCCAGCCAGTCAACAGTAACAACGTCAAACAAAAAAAAAAAAAAATACGCTGCTTCTTCGTCATGGTGCAACTGTCAAACAAAGGAAATCAGCTTATTTACTCGCAGTCAACTATGATATGAATAATAGCTCACGTACATGTAAAGAAAACCTAGGCGTTGTACGCACAGATGAAACGAGAACCTTATTTATACGATTGTGCAAACTTTATCACGCATACGGTAGACGCAGACATCAACTACGCAGCAGAAGGTGCCGCAAGATTCTTGAGATCGTTTTTTTTTTTGCAATAATAATAATGTTTAATAATATAGGAGCTCGGAATCGCAGCAAGCCGTGCTTGGAAACTGACGTGTTTTGTTTTTGCTGCGTCGTTTTCGCGGAAAATAAAATCAAAAATATATTCGAAATTCAACCTAAACGAACAGTGAAATCATGAAATCTCCACGTGTTTTGTGTGAGATGTAGTGAAATTAATCGATTCCGTGCAAACATTTGTGATGGTCGGTAGTTTTTCCCCGTTTTTTTGTTTTTTGTGCTTCGCCCCCGTACCCGGAGGAAAAGTTAATAGCAGCTTCGTTGTGTTTGTTAGTGCTGTTAGTATTGTGCCACGCAGCCATAAATGATTAAATTCGAGTATTTTTCGGCTTTTTCGCGAGTGACATGATGATCATAAGCAGTTTAGAAGTCGATATAGAGTCGCCTAATAGCGAGGGATTTTGATTGTTGGCAGTGTGTGGGGAGAGAAAAATGAAAACCAGTGCAATGTAGAAAACGGCCATTTGCTGGTCAGAAGCAAAAAACGAAGCTAACGCGCATGCGCGCGTGAGTGACTGGCATATAACTTTAGATGCACTCACATGGTGTACAGATGGAGAGCTGTAAAGTTGTTTTTTCGTTGAACAATGATTGTGATTTTTCAATATTTTGATTTTTGTGATAAATTTTCTCGGAAGTGTTTTATACCTGTGATTTTCATTGTGCGCGAAGTACTTATTGTATTCACGCTGTTCGAAAATTCCTTTCGAAAAGGATGATGTGAAAATATTTGCCGAATAGCAGAGTGCTACTTCTGTAGAGACATAAATGCATCCTTCAGCATCCAGGGAAGCCGTCCAAATGAAGACTGAAGATCAGCAACAATATCCGGTGAGATCTATCTGAATCTGAACGATACTGCTAAATACGTGCCATCATCAAAACAATATGATTTGATGATGGAAGTGTATGCACAGTACCTATATCCATTTGACGTTTGTACTGTGTTTATGCGGGGCTTGTTGTTAGTGAAAGTGACCTCGGAATGGACGTGAGTAACCAGGCATTCTGAAATGGGTCACTGGAACGCAACAGAGCTATCACCTTCCAATTCCCGGGCTAAAAATGTTTGTCGAGTCTACAACAGTTCGCTTGCAAACATTTTTCTTCCATAAAATCACTGCCGGACGGTGGGCGTTGGATTGTACACGCAAAAAAAAGTCGCAGTAGAAACTACCATTTCGAGGGTTCAATTAAGCGCAATCACCAACAATTTTCAGCTGACAATAAATGCGTTTGATTTTACCATGCCTGCGATTAGATCAACCATGGTGCGGTTGATATCAATATGAGGTCTGTCAAATATACCACAAATGTTGAAGGTTTTACCATAAACGTAGTAAATTGGACTGAAATTTTATGATAGTTTTAAAGATAGGCATAGTCGGTTGAAATGGTAGTTTTTACTACAAGAATTTTTTCTGTGTATATACACACATACACACACAATAATAATGTTTAATAATATAGGAAAGGCTTGTAATATGGAACACGATCCGTTTTTTGCTCGTAACATGTACAATTTTTTATTTTTTCGATAATCTTTCGAAAGAGGAACTAAAGGGCTCCAAGTTTGCCCACGGAACTGATTGTTTATAGTAATAAAAAATATGGCCAATTTTCGAAATTCATCGAAAATTGCAATTTCAAAAAATTGTTATATTTCAATTTATTATTGATTCCATGGCATTTTTAAACATAATAAATGTCATTCATATGTTTTAAAACGAAAAAATGTCTACAATCGTACAAGTTCAACAATGTTCCATCTTACAAACATGACGCCATATACACAAAACATAAAAAATTGTTTCACTTTACGATTTGTTTGGAAATGCCTTTGGATCATAATAATACACCAAAAATGCTAGCCAATACAAATGTTAGCCTTTTGATATCGATGGGAAATTTCCACTTATTAAGCACAAGAAATAATTGCTATTTTAATTATTTCACCACTTTCGAACAATGAAACCTGGAAGAGCTAGATCGAATGAGTGTATTTAGTCCAAAAGCAAATGAAAATTCAAGAATAGTAAAAAAAATGAGGTTAACACTTGTCAGCGCGATCGTGTTGTCGCTATGAATGTCAAAAGTGGCACTTTTCCATCTTACAAGCCGTTCCATCTTACAAGCCTTTCCTCTATTTGCTGAACATGATGAAGTTGTTGAATTGGTCAATGCGCACCTCTTCTCCTGGTGCCCGACTGCGTCCGTTCGTTTTCGAGAAACCATTTTAAGGAGTCTGAAATTCTTACGACATGCTTAGACCATCATAGTCAACCGTTTTTAGCAGTGTGTACGATGGGAGGTTCTCCCAGCAACTGATGCAGTTCGTAATTCATTCGCCTCCTCCAAGTTTCGCCTTCCATCTGCACTCCACCGTAGATGTTACGCAGCACCTTCCGTTCAAAGACTCCAAGGGTGCGTTGGTCCTCCACTAGCAATGTCCATGTTTCGTGGCCGTATAGAACTACCGGTTTAATCGATGTATTGTAGATGGTCAACTTTGTAGTTCGGTGAACTTTGTTCGATCGTAGTGTCCTTTGGAGACCATAGTAGGCACGATTCCCACCCATAATGCACCTTTGTATTTCTCTGCTGGTGTCGTTATCGGTGGTCATCAATGAACCCAGATACACGAATTCGTTTACTACCTTCGATTTCATTACCGTCGATCTGAACTCGTGGTAGGAGGCTAACAATGTCTTCTCGTGAGCCGCTTCC